>MU383093.1:0-106710 GCA_022495125.1 Xylaria acuta
TTTATAGCGGGTATTTTATTATAAAAGCTTTATAAAATAAAGTATATAAAAAACTAACAATAGTAGCAATTTTTATAATATTTAATATTTAATATTATAATATTAAGTAGTTAATTTATTTAAACGGACTTATATTAGCTTTTATAAAAAAAAAATTAATAAATTTTAAATATTTAATAAGCTAGCTTTATTTTTTTATTTAAGCTAGCAGCTTATATTTTAAAAAAATATTAAATATTTTTAATATATTAAAAATAACTAAAAAAACTATTAGTTTTATATTTAAAGCTGTTTTTATATTGTATATAAAAGCAGCTATTAAGTTTATTGTTAATTTTTTTAGTAGTATATTTTTATATTATAAGTTTAGTACTTTATAGTTTAAAGCTATTTATATAATTTTTTTAGCTATTAATTTTTCGAGTTTTTTTTTTAATATTAAAAAAAGTACGATTAAACGTTAGAATTTCGGTAATATTTTTTTTTTTTTAATTTTAAGTATTATTATTATTTTAGCTATACGCTAAGCTTAAAAAAAAAACTTTTTAACTAAATAGCGTTAATAAATCGAATAAATATAATATTTTGTTTATTTTTAGCTAGCTTTTAATAAATATATTATTATTTTTTTAAGTTTTAATAAAGTATTAAATATTTTAATAGTATATGCTTTTATTTTTTTTAAAATATAAGATAGCTTTTAAAGTAAACGTATTTTTGTTTATATTTAATTTTTTAAAAAGTTTTTTTATAAATTGTTTTTATTAATAAAACGGTTTAATATTTATTTATATAACGCTTTAGCTTTTTTTAATTTATTTTTTATTATTTATTTTTTTATTTTAAAAAAAAAAAATTAAATTATAAGCTTTATTTATATTAGCTAACTAGCTTATAAAATACTATATTATTATTAGCTATTTTAATTAAATGTTTTTAATATATTTTTTTAATTTTTTATATTACTATTAAAAAATATTAATATTTGTTTAAATATTTTAAAGCTTAGTTATAAGTTAATAGTTTTACGTTTTTTTTTATTTAGTATATTTTATATACTATTTTATATTTATTAGTTTATTAGCTAGCTATTTTGCTGCTATTTTTAACTTTAGTTTTTATAGCTTTTAATACTATTTTAAATATTTAAATAAGTTTAGTTATATAATTATTTAAATATTTATTTTATTTTTAAGCTTTAAAGTTTAATAGCGTTATTATTTTTATTTTAACTAACGCTGCAAACTTTTTTTTATTTTTTAGCTTTATTTTAATTCGGTATATATTTAAAATATAGCTACTTTTTATTAATATTTATATTAATAAAATAAAATAGTTTAATTTATAGTTTAAAAAATATATAACTTTTATTTTTATAAATAAAACGTTTAAAAAAACTAAATTTAATATATATTTTAATTAATATATTAAAATATTAAATATATTAATATATTTTATACTATTTTGTTCGCTTTAGTATATTAATTTTACTTTATAGTTTTAGCTATTTATTTTTAGTTTAAAAAAAAGGTTTTTTATATTTAGGTTATTTTTAACAATATATTTTTTAAACGGTTTTAATAATATAACGTAGTTAATAACTTAGTTTGTTTTTAGTTTTTAATATATATTTAACGTAGTATACTTATTAATATTTAGCTATAATATATTATACGTTAGTATAAGCTAGCGTTACTACGCTTATATATATACTTTTTTAAAAATATAAAAAATAACTTTTAGTTAAATATTTTTTTTTTTTTTAGCTATTAAAAAAAACAAAAAATTTATAGCCTAGGTAGTTTTAAGTATACGTACTAAAGCCGGTTTATAGTTTTTATATATATATAATATTTATTTTTAAGTTAAAATATTTTGCTAGTAGCGTAATATATAATAAAAAAGATTTTTTAACGTTTATTTAAGCGATTATTAAGCTTTTAAAGCTTTTATTTAGCTTTTTATTTTTTTAGCTTTTTAGCTTTTTTTATTTTTTTATACTTTTTATTATTTAATTTTAAAAAATATTTAATTTTAGCTATTTTTAGCTTTTATTATTATTTAATGTTTAAGTTTTATAACTATAATTATTTTTTTATTTATAATAATAATATTTATTTTATTTTAAATTTTTTTATTCGTAAAAGCTTTAGCTGTTTTTTTTAAACTATTAATAAAAAACGTTTTTGCCGAAAGAGTATAAGTTAAATAAAAGCTTGTAAATTTTTTGCTAGCTGCTTTTTTTTTATTATTAGTAGTAGTTAGCTTTGTTATATTATTTATAGTAGTAGCTATTTATACGCTATTTATAAGCGTAACAAATATTATTTATAAACTAAAAGCTAAAGCTGCTTTTTTGTTTATTTTAGTATTTTTAAAGTTATTTACTTTTTTATATTTTTTTACCCTTATTTTTTTAATTTTTTATAGCTGTTTTTTATTTAAGCGTATAATATATTTTTTTTTTTATATAGTATTATTAAATAATTTTTATAGCGTATATATTTAGCTATTTTTTTATATTTTTAAATATTATAATAGCCTTAGTATTTTAAGTAATATTTTTTAATTTGTTATTTTTTTTATATATAGTAGGCTTTATTATTAGTATTAAAAATTTTAAACTAACAAAAAACCGGTTAAATAAAAAATATAATTTATATTTTTTTTTATAAGTTTAAAAAGTTATACTATAATTGCTAGTAGCTTATTAGCTTTATTTTTGTTTAAGTTTTTATTTTATTATAAATAATACTTTTTATAAATATAACTTTGCTACTTATATAGTTAAAAAAGCTTAATAATATATTTAATAGTATATAGTTATACTATATTATTAAAACTTTTAATACTTTTATATTTAAAGCTTAAAATTTTTTTTTTTTTTATATAAAGTATATTTTATATTTTTATAATAGCGCATTTAAACGTTTATTTAATTTTAGTATAAATATAGTTTAAAATATTAGCTAGCTATAGCTTTTTATTTTAAAGTATTTTTATAAATAAATATTTAATTATATATAATGTTTAATTTATATATTTATTTTAAAGTTTTAGTAATATTTATATTAATAGCTGTTTATTATTATTTTTTTTTGCTTGTATTAAAGCTTAAAAAATAGCTAAGCTAATAAACTTAGCTTTTATTAAAATTATAAAAATTAAAGCTTTATTTAGCTAAAATATATTTGCTTAGTTAGCAACTTTTATTTATAAAACTTATTTATTTGTTTTATTTTTTAAGCGGTATTTTAAAAGTAGTATATAAGCTAATACTACAAAGCTTGTAAGCTATATATTTGCTAGTTATATAAGCGTATATAAGCTATTTTTTAAAAAAGTAAAAATTTTTATATTTAAATGTTTTAATAGTATTAAAATAATATTTTTTGTTTTAATAGCGTACTTTAGCTATTTAATATTTCGATAGCTATTTATTAGTTTATTTAAGCAGCTAACGAAGTTTTATAGCATATTAATGCTAACTTTTTTATTTTTATTAAACTTTTTAAACTAGGTATAAATTATTAAAAAAATATTTTTATAAATGTTAAAATTAGCTATTTTAAATACCGGTTATTATATAAAATATTTTTTAAAAAGTATTAAAGTAAAAAAAAAGTAAACTATTGCTAGTTTATATTTTTTTTAATTTTATAAGTTTATAAAAATATTTAAATTAAACAAACAAGTATACTAATTTAGTTTTTCGACTTTAAAAAGTCGATTAAGTATATTTTGTTCGTTTATTATAAAATAATTTAAAAATAGTTTAAACCGCTAGTAAAAAAAAAAGGTAAAGGTTAAATAAAAAATAGGGTAAAATACTAAATGTTAGCAAAATAAGTGTAAACGGCGCAGTAGTACTAATAGCACTTTGCGCACGGATAATAAATGCAAGGGAAGGTGTAAAAAAGTGAGTTGTGCCATCGAGTAGCATATATGCGTTCCGGATCTGTTGCAGCAGACAGGAGAAAGACGAAATCAAAGTCATACCATTATAGAGGCAGGCGGGCCACTGGTTGCCAATATAGGCCATTGTCTCCTTTACCCTGGAATCCTGGGTCATCCCCTCAATGTCAATGTGTGCAAGGCGGAGCACAGTCAAAAGAAAGAGAATCGTAGCAGCCTCTCGACTTTCGCCCGTTGCTTCGTATCTCGACAAGATCGGCACGTCCCACGCCAATTTTGCCTGCAATCTCATTAAGAGCCTATATTGCATAGGATGGGTTCAGCCTGTTCTATGCATACTCATCCAAGACGAGGAAAATGGTTAGGAAGAGGTCGTCACAGCGGATACTATGGAGACCTATAATATAGAGCTTATCTGACGCAGTCTTTTGGCTACTATGTTATATACCGTTGAACACTTAATATAATACGACAACTCTTCTGCGAAGTCAACTCTGTTTTGCTTCTCTGGGTATGCAGTATGTTTCTTTTTCCTGTTTGGACTAATCAATCTAAGGGGCTTGCGACCGATAAGCCTGGCACGTTAGAAATTCACAACCATGACACGACTGGTACGCGCATCGTAAAGCACGTTACGCGGCTCAGCATTGCAGTGGACCGGTCGGTTTCCGCCTAGATGGCAAGGCTAAGCGCGTGACAAGATCAAGATATTGCTGGAGCGTTTATGGCCGTGATTCTTCTGCATGTCTCTCGGCACTCTCGCGTCTTCGTTCCTCCTCTCGTTTCTGGCCAGCTATTTCTCGTTTCCGCTGCTCTTCCTCTCGTCTGCGCCGCTCTTCTTGTTGTTTTTGATCCGTTTCTTCGCGTCTTCGCTGTTCCTCTTCGCGTAAACCTTGCTCTTTCGCAAGCAACTCGCGCAGACTGGCAATCTCCTTGTCTATAGAGGTGGATTTTGGGCTTCGCCAAAAGGGTAATTACGCTAAGATGCTGGTTTATAGAAAAGCTGTAACAATATTCATACGCAAAGTACGTATGGGTGGCGATAAGTGAAACGACCTGTTATTGGCATAGCATCGACGCGAAATTGACGCGTTCCTTTATTTCGCGCCTTCCCTCCTCGTTTAAAACTAATTTAAGGATCAAGCTTCCAAATTAAACCAGTGTTCTACAACCAACTCACAAGCCTTTCAATCTTGACAGCAAGCCCTAAATATGACAAGATGCCTGCAGCCGTACTTTCGAAAGTGCCATTGGCAGCCATGAATACACATATCAAACTGCATGTTGCAATATGAACAGTTCATGCAAATATAATAAGCCCGTTATAAGAGAACGCCAGTAATAAAGCGGGGTTAAGGAGCGCACAACTTTTGTGTTGGTTTCCAGGCAAACAAATGGTCGCTTGAAGTTGAGAGCTCCGGACGCAACAATGTCACTTGGGTGATCTTCAGAACAAACAAGCTTCTTGCCTTGTGCATCCTTTTTTTCGAGCCAGTTCATTCCCAACTTCCCACTCACCTTCACGCAACGTTCTGAACCCCGCCCTCTTGGATGCACAACTTGCAAGCGTCCTTGTTCCGCACTCTTGGAATGATAGCTTGTACGCTACATTTTGATACTCTTCACGCAGCTGCCAGAATGTATCCTAAGGTTCTCGTTGTTTTCGTCGTCGCGGCGGCTGTGCTCGCTGCTTCACTGCCCGCAACCGGAGAAGTTGGCATTGTTGCCACTGCCTCAGGCCACAATCATGGATTTATCAACATCCTATCCTTCCTCGGATTCGTTCCCACCTCTTTGGCTGCTCATTTCAAAGTTACCATCTTCAAGCGCGATTACATGACTTCGAATGATACTTACTTTACCAATGACGGTTTGGTTAGGGCTCTTGTTATCATTTGTGTTTTCCTGGAGGTCATACTTATTCTCATCACGGTCTGGGTTGTTCTGTACATCTGCATCCTTTGGCGCCGCAGGAGACAATGCTTGCAGCGGAACGCGGAGAGACAACGCGCCGAGCAGCTGCTTAATTCTCACCCCCAACCTGTTGACATTGAGCTTGGTGCTATCAATGCTCGTTCAGCTCCGCATTGGCCCTTGACTAGCAACACTGAGACAGCAACTACGGTACCAAACACTTCAGACCATCAGGATACGGAGGGCGGCCATATCTGGTCTGAAACCCCTGCGGGTTCCGGTGCACATGATGACGGCATGTGGATCAGCCTTTCAAAGGCCAGCAACTCTGAGGCGAGAGACATTACGGAGGCAGCTGCCCCCAAGATCTACGTAACAAACACGGAGACAATGCAGGCATCTAAACCAGAAATCAACAATTCGAAACTTGATGTTGTTACGTCGCACACCCACGTCAATGAATCCTGCCTGGAGCCCAGTGTTGATCACCCAACATCCTCCTCGACCTTCTATTGCCCAGAAACCGAAGCCGCGGAAAACAACACTGCTGAGAGTTCTGATCTAGAGGACCGCCTTTTGACCTCGACCGCATCCAAACAGGCGGCCAACGCCAGCCGCTAGGAGTCATCCAGTCTATTGGCATACACCACTAAGTCTCCTAGCTAGGAGGTCTCCGTGTACGAAGCTCCCATTTGCGAGATCGAGACTCTGGGTGTCAATGCCTGCAGCGACATTTTCGTGAATGGTTGGGCCTGTCATACTGTATAATGCGACTCACAGTTCCAGTCAAAGTGCATGTGCAAGTAATCTCAGACAAGCAGCAACGGTGCTATATAATAGCTTTTCTTCTTCCTTCACTTCCCTTTATTCGTGAAGTGTGAGTTGCCCTACCTCCTTTCCCTCAGCCTTGCTTAGTATGTATAATCCACAAGTTTACTGACTAACTTAGGTATATCACTAGGGATGATGTATACGGATTACCCGTTTCATGCACGCGATGGGTCGGCCCTAGTAGTTCTACTGGATGGAATTTGGGCGACACCGTTTCACAAGGGGCTAATACCAATCCAAATGGCATTATGTACTGGTACTCGATGAGGGAAAAGGGATCTGTGATGAGGATGGCGGGGTGTATTTGATCGTTGCATCTGATACTACAGGCTGCGCAATAATCTGCAGTCACCCTATGAAGACTTCACTGTTACAAAGCTAATTTCTCTCTTCTTGCAATATTGTGACTTGCTAAGTGATCTGTTAACTACCTAAGCTTTTCTTTCTATTTATTGGAGATTCTTAAAAACGTGCGCAATTAGCAGTGTTCTATTCTTCATGGATACAGCTACCTATAACTATCAGCTCCTCGTAGATCATGCTGAAATACCCTAACCTAGATGCCTGCATAATAGACAACATGGGCGGTAAGGTATGGGGGGATTGGCAAAAACGACGATTATAACTTAAAACAACATCTATGTCTAAATTCAACTTTACATCTCATAGTCTGTTCAACCTAGGTATACTGGGTCCCTTCTATCCCGAGAGATATAGGTGTTTTAGCGGGTATATAGCAACTATATTGTAGGGTTCGCTAAAGGCGCTTGGTCCCCTGGGCCTTTTTTCGGGCCGAACATATGACAAAACTTTGGCATTGATGGTACTCACCTATCCGTTAATCCTGGCTTATTGATATTGATGTTGGTTTCCAGGAAGCTAATGTTTGCTGTGACGAGTTGTTGTGGCTGCTAAGTTTAGTGTACTCTTGAGGGGGACATAAGCGACAGTACGTAACAAATGATTCTCAGGCCACGGCTCCGATGCACGAAAGCCCGGATATCCGGGACCGAGAATTACTAAGCTAAGGTCAGTGAGGCCGGACCATTACCTGGCCATGGGACTGTGAAGCGACCCGCAACCTGCGTTGTCCTGGGAGACTCCGGAGCCAATACACTATCTTCCATCCATTTCCACTCCGTGACGGACATGCACTGCCCCATTCTTGGATTCCGCCTCCAGTTGGTTCGGTGTTACTGTAAATGATTGATCCACATAAGCACAGAAGAGGCACGGTTGAGATATCTTACTTGACCTAGGTGCATCCGGTGCTGATCAGTGGGGTTCCCCTGTTGCGATTCCCGGTCTGTATGTTGCCATATTGAAATATGAGGTACTGACATGAAAGGGAATTTGCACAAAGTGCAGGGCAGGCGGGAATGATTACACCTAAGAATTAGTTCTATTATAATGTGCAATCATTGTAACCCATTTAGACCTCATTACACACTTGGACTTTACAATTGTACGATCGCAACTTGCGTTGGCAACCTTACTATGTTCCGCTAAGCGACTGGGGGTGCTTATCCGGGTCCGTATGCGAGATCCGTATGTTTTGGATATCTGGAATAAATCTAGGCCTAAACCCCCAAGGTGCCTAATCGCCGAGTCTCAGTTATAACGTCTACATCGTAGGCCACATCCCTACTACAATATCTTTCGTGATTACCTTTTTGCCCATCTACCTTTGTATAGGACCTTATATCCCATCTATGATGGCTCACACTCTTGCTCTCAATAGCCGATTTTGGCATTTCTGTGAGAACTACCTTTACCGCCTCCCCGAACCTCCACCAAGGGTCCGCGAAAAACCAATGGAAGTGTTATGCGTAGGATTGAGCCGGTCGGGCACAGAATCCCTAGCGAAAGCGCTGGATATTCTCGGTTATACGACATACCATGGTTGGGATCTGCTGCTCGAGGAACCGACGCGATCCCAGGGGTGGAAGAAATTGGTTGAGAAGAAATACTACGGGGTACCGGACAGTGAGATTACGACGGCGGACTTTGATGCATTGCTGGGCCACGCGACAGCCACAATCGAGAAGGTTGCATATTTCTTCGCGCCTGAGCTGATCGCCGCTTATCCCGACGCCAAAGTTGTCTTGAATCGCAGGAGTGACCTGGATAAGTGGAGTAGGAGCATGGAAAGGACAGTGGTGCCCGTGACTGGGAGCTATCTGTTCTTTCTCGCATCATGGTTTGATGCGCGGACTTTCTGGTCTTATCACTTCAACTTTAGGTGGTTTCTTGCGCTCTTCTACCGCAACCCTGGCGACGACTTGGGAACGGGCATTCTGAAACGCGGGAAGTGGGTTTATCGAGGTGAGTTAGCAACCATGCATCATCGATAGGTTGAAGTATGGCGTAAAGCTTACTTTTTATCCTTTGTAGATCATTGCAACATGGTAAAAGGCCAGGTTCCGCCTCAGCAGTTGCTGGAGTGGACGGTCGATGATGGGTGGGAACCTTTGTGCAAATTCCTTGGAAAGGAGATCCCGGATGAGCTATTCCCAAATGTGAATGCGGCGGGAACAGAGTTCAATGCCAAGGCTGCTGAGGTCACCAACATGGGACGTAAGTATTCCTCTCGTTAGTGTTCTTTTTATCTTGGCTGTTTTAATGTTTAAAAGGATGCTCTTTGAACTAGAAACACACCTGAGTTTTCTACGCCCCTAAAATATTGCTACTTGGGCTACGCTCAAACTGCTGGTAACTGACTGAGTGCTGTAGTGCGGACCGCTGCGCGAAACTTCCTTGTGACGGCAACGATATTTGGTGTAGGGGCTGTGTATGGCTGGTCCAAGTTACAGAAGCGAGGGTTCTGAAGGAGGAGTCTGCCGTGCTTCTAGGCTTGTTTTAGACATATACACGGTCCTGAGATAGTATGCAGTAGCGACATTACTGCTTCTGATGTTTTCCACCAATTTGGGCGTTCAAGGAACTGCTGGGGCGCCCAAAAGTAACATCCCGAAGAAACTAGTTAGGAGCCCAGGAGAATGATATGATATATCTAACTCGTATGAGATGGAAGGTATAGTTTCGTACCGAACGAATGATAGCCATGTGATTGGGATAAGTCAAACGATATGGGATGATGGCTGGAATAGCTTTGTTGAGATGATAGAGTACGGCAACTCATGTTCATGGTGGATGTGAATATGACCGAAAGCTCAGCCATTGGCGACAACGACAGGGACAAGTATTCACGTCCGCTACGCGTTACCCCGGGGGGAAATAGCTGAAAAGGAATACCAAAGACGCCCAATTGATCTCTCTGTATCCTAGGAAGCTATTATGCCGCTTTTGCCTTACGACCTCAATTCATCGATGTCGTTGCTTGAAACGTCCAAGTCAAGATACTTCGCGCTTGAGAAGTCTGGGTCTACAAATAACTTGTAGCCCCAGCTTGGAATGAAGCATAGGTAGGGGAAGACCGCGACTCTAAACTATTGGATTTAGGTTCTTTCAATGAGTATTAGGGTACTGATTATGCCAACGAGCACTTTACGAACGCAACATACATTAAATTTGCTTTTCCAACATGGCGTTAAATTAAATCACCTACAACTAGTCTGGTAAGCAAGGTTTCGATGAAGTGAAGAATGGGTGCTAGACTGGTATCCAATCTACGATGACGTGCTCCTCATGATGAGCATCGTGGTTAATAAGATCTGCGCAGGCAGAACTCCTGGCGTGCTAAGTCTCGATAGTCTAATATGGAGATCGGCGGGTAATCTGTGCAGTACGTATGGCACAGTAGGATTTACAATCCACCGATTCTTTGATTTTCCCCTGCAGGGCTTGCCTCAGGTGCTTGAACAACTTACTAAGTAGAGTATGCAGCAATAGGTAGTTTTATGCACCGTACTAATTTCTCGTGCTCTCGCAATTTGAAAGCTTCTCGGGAAGCCCGCTTTATCCCTGATGGAACTTGGGCGAATAACAGAAAACGGGATAGCTTGAGCAGGGCATTGCTCGGGGCAAAAACCCGTTTACTTAGTATTTGACTAGTGTAAGCGATCGACGCCTACTTTGGCCAGGTACCAATGATTTAAGTTAGCGCGATCCCCTCCAGGAGCATGGGGACTGTAAAATAACGCTTCTAACCTTACATGTACAACTCTATACCCCTCCGATGATGGTAATAATGGGACTTAGCCCCGGCTCTTTGGCGGGAATTAAATTCTCATCCTAACAGGGGATCGATGATGTGGGACTTCCAACAGAATCTTGCCCTTGGTATCGGTATACAGCTCAAAACATAGGCTGACTGCCATCGAAATCATTCAGCATGTAGAGCCAGCGGAAATCATACAACTTTCTTCTTGTTCATCTCCAATGTGGTAAGGCACGGTGTAGATATGGGATCTACCTACATTGCCTTGTCTGTATTTCAAAACTCGCCTATCCGAATGCCTCTGACCAACGTGCTTTATGCGTGCCATCGAGACTCGACATACCGAGTGTAGGGAGCTAGGGAGAAGAGCGAAATGGATCCGGACCGGGCGACGCTCGCTGTCACGCCGGGGGGGATGCCCCCAGCGGGCATGACTTCGAACTTGATCGATCCGGAATCGAGGGCATGGAACGTGGAACTGGCCATTGGGGTCACTCTGGGACCTGCTATTTTCCTAGGTGAGTTACCGCTGGAGTCATTTTCTTCCCTTTCTAGTAACTTGAGAGCTCCCGAAATGTCTCAGGAGTATGTTTCGGGAGCATGTTTCGGGAGCACCAGCACTGCTTAAAAGAGTAATTACTGACTCCAGCGGTTATAGTGGCTTTGCGCATATATGCTCGCCTTGGGCTTGCTCGAAGTCTGGGAGTTGACGATTGTATGTCGGACTCGGCACGAAGTCTCGCGTGTGCAAATGTCGAATGCTAACTCGCTCTTTGTTAAGATGTCTGTGGATTGGCTACGGTTCGTCATCCTGTGGCTTTCCGGACGCGCGAAACTTCCGTTAGGCTTGGGTGTTAACTTGTCACTCTTCTAGGCATTTACCATTACCTTCAATGGTCTCGTTTTATCTTGTATGTTTCTTCAACACTCATTCCTGCGATATGCATGTTCATAGTGTCACTGACGTCCCTTCTAAGTCCTCGACAAACCTGGTGGTGGAGCCCTGGGGCCGCATATATGGAACGTGTCAGTTCTGAAACTTCTTGAATATGGATGGGTACGCATCCCACTTCCCACACTTCTAACTGTCCGCAATAGACTTAACAAGACATAGCCCGGAATCATAGAATCCATTTTTCTGCGAATAAGCAATACCTTAATTAAGGTATCGCTGCTGACGTTCTATCTCCGAATTTTTAATCCCGTCCCGAGGGTTAAGTGGTTGATTTGGATTGGACTGGTTGCTGTGGTCGGATTTGGCCTTGCTGTCCTCATTGGAACATTGATATTGTGTTATCCTTCGTCAGGAGAGCCTCAAAACCCTACCTTGCCTCCTTCGCCGCCGCAACGATGCACTGCCGAGATACCAAACTGGACGACTGCAGGCTCTATATTTTCAGTCGTTACTGATTTTGTGCGTAACTCTCGGAACCGTTTTCTTGTTTTAGCAACTTTCAGAGCACCGGGTTTCTTTTTAGGCCAAGATAGCGTCTGGGGGCTTCTCAAGCCTCACAAACAAACCATGCTCTAAATGGCAATAACTGACCCCGAATGTTGCAGTATATCTTTTTCATACCTATTCATTTACTACCGTCGTTGAAGCTCTCGCGGAAACGCAAGGCTGCTGTAGGCAGTGTCTTTCTTGTCGGACTCATGTGAGTTAGCAATTGCACAGGATGCGCAAGCTCATTTAGGGGACAATGGCTGGGCTAACACCAGTTGTCTAAAATGTAGCGCTTGCCTTGCTGGAGTGGCGAACTTGACTATCAGGTTCGTCAAATATCTCCCCACCCACAAAGACGACTTTACGTGGAACGTCATCGATACATACATTACCAAGTGAGCAAACCACCCATGAGCGCGAAACTTTAGCAACTCTCCTTTGTGCTACACACCGCTAACCAGGATTTCCTAGAGTTACTGAGACCAATGTTGGGTTGATATGCGCTTGCATGCCCGTGGTATCTCCCGTCGTCGTAGGGCCAATGCGACGCCTTTCTGCACTCTTCGGCTCCTGGTTTCGGGGGCCAGAAGAAGATATCCAGGGGACTAGGGGATACCGGGATTTTCCAGTTACAGCGGGCACAAGGTCGCGAGGCAGGGAACGTCCAACTATACCCCGTGGCACAATCACGGGCCTACGCACGTTTATATGGGGGTTACCGAGCTCTAGATACTCACACGAAGAATCCACATCAATGAGTGCCCTCCCCGTGCACAACAACTCAAAGATGTCACAACCATCACTTTCGCACGGTAGCTACATGACCAACCGGAACCAATCTAGCAGAGGGTCGGTATCAGTGCTTGAACCACCCTCCCGATGAAATAGCGGCGGTGGTGAGACACATCTGGGCATTTGCCAGGCATCATGACATAGAAAGGTTATTAAGCTACAATAAAAATCTCGAGGCACTTTCCTGCCGGGCGCAAGGGCCCTCGTTCATGGTTAAAATTCGCAGCCAAGCTACAGGCCAAGCCATTTCGCATATTCGATTTTCCTATTCCTTGACATTACGCGCTGTACGGTGCAACTGAATACTGCTTCAATCTTTCCCTTTTTTAGCCCGTAATTACCGTAAGTTACTGCTTCGGCTCTAATGCAGGCACGCGCCTAGACAAGCAAAATACCTCACTACGATTGGGCTGTTTGGCGCCAGACGGCAGCAGAGAATGGATGATACATTGAGCTGGACGCGAAACCTGCGCCAGCCCAGCTAGCGAGAATGCGGTGCCAACAAGGCTCTTCCATTGACATCTCCTTATTCTTTTCATCTGCAGGCCCTCAAAATCCAAGTCTCGGCGCGGAAACTGCCGAAACGAAGTCCAAAGCCGATCAGCCGCAAGATCGACATAACCGCGGTGGTTTAAAAGCAGAAGCAGGATATCTAATACCACGACGAGCCAAGATGAGCGTGTTATGCCCTTAAAGCAGCTTCCCAATCCTAGTTCGGCTGCCCCAGGCCCAGCTCCCGCATGATGATGTCTGCGGCCTTCTCGCCAATGACAAGGGCGGTGTTATTCGTATTGGCCCCAACATTCTCAGGTGCAATGCTTAAATCCGCGAGTTTCAGCCCCTTCACACCATACACATTCAAGTCCTCATCCACCACACCCAACTGCTCGCGCGGCGCCATCTTGGCAGTGCCTATCGAGTGCCAAGTTGTGTTGATGTTCTCGCGCAAGAATTGCTCGAGGATCTTGTCGTCCTCGGGGCTGTACTCGAGGTCTATGAGGTTAGTGGTGTCCCGTTCGGCGTCAAACGTGGCACAAGCCGCTTTGGAATAAGTAGGGAATGGGGGATGGGATGTGGCGAGCTCGCCACGGTACATCGATGTGCGCCGCATGATTTCCCGCGCTTTCTTGTACGCCCACATGTGTGACTTGACGTCCAGGTCTCCCACGTCACCGAAGAATCCAGCGTTGAAGTCCAGCGGGTCACTGACCTCGGGACCTGTGATATGAAGATGGCCCCGCGCATAAGGATATAACGTGCAATTGCCAACAGAGGCGTATTGGCCGGGTTCGGCACTCTCGGGGGGGCCAAAGTATCTGTGCCACGTTAAATCTTGCCAAGTAACAGCTTTCTAGATGTAGCATGAAAACGGGTTTAATTCGGTCAAACTGAGGAAAGATTCCGACTTACGCATTCAACAGCACCATGAGCATCACTGGCCTATTCGGCTGATCTTTAAAGTCCCGTTCCCATGCCGCCTTGTAGTCGAGACCCAGAGATGCCGCATCTTCCTCGGTAAGACACAACTTACCCGCAACGTCTATCGTATTCCAACCGAGTCGAGGATCTTTCCTTTCTGTAGCCTCTTCGACGCTCAGCCTACCCGATATCAAGTCGTCAAGCGTCTCATGGGGCCCCAGTGCCGTCTTAAACGGGTAGAGAATGAGTTCGTGGTCTTGGTAGTCGTGGCCTACGCCAGGCAGGTCTTCTACGAGCGGTACGCCCGCCCTCTCCAAGACATCTGCACGCCCAATGCCAGAGCGCTCGAGCACCGATGGCGTGCCGCACGCTCCACTAGACACGACTACCAGCTTGCGCGCACGGACAGTGCGCTTGACAGATGGCATAGACGCTTCTTGAGACTGGAACAGCGGATTCGGTTGATATTCAACGCCGCAAGCACGCTTGTCCTGGTCGAGCAATACGCGCACGACCTGCGACTCCACGAGAACATGCAAATTCGGATGCTTGCCGTCGCGAAGGCGCGGATGCAGGTACATGTGCGCAGTGTCAGATCGCTTGCCATCGGGCGAGATGTACCGCAGCCAGCGTTGAAAACCGTTGTTGTGGTCAAGCGTCTGCAAGTCAGGCAGCTCGGGCCATCCGACTTCTGCTCCGGCGCGGAGAAAGTCATCTTCTATATTCTTCAGACGCAGCGTGCCGCCAGAGACCTGAACGGGCCCTTTGAAGCCGTGATGATTTTCATTCCCCGGGCCATGATACGTCTCTAGCTTTTAAGGGTTGGTCGCATCAGCCCGTGGCCGTAACTATCGCGAGCGACAGGAAGGAGAAAACCGGGACTTTATTACCTTTTTGAGAAACGGATAAAGCTCGTCGCCTGTCCATCCCGGAGTCTTCCATGAGTCATAGTCGTCGCGCTGTGCGCGAGTGTACCTTTCGCTGGTTCAGCAAATGATACAAAGCCCTATTAATCAAAGTAATGATGACGGCAGTAGGCGTACATCATGAAATTTATCGAGGATCCGCCACCAAGGGTGCCGCCGGACGGGACGATCACCTCTCGCCCTGCTAACTTGTCCGATTTTCTTGCCTGATAGAAGATGGCAGTCTTCGAGCCCGGCGCGATATTAGTGAGGAACATTGCTGGTGTTACCACTGCGGGGTTCCCATAGTTGTCTGGGCCGCCTTCAATCACTAGGATTGATAGACTTGGGTCTGCTTCGGCAAGCCGCCCCGCGACAATGCATCCTGCCGTTCCACCTGTTCGCGAATATGAGAAACATATCTCAGAAAGAAGGGCTGTGAAGTGCAATTACCTCCAGCGACGATAACATCGACTTCTCCGATATCCTCGCCAAGACTCTTGTATAAGCCCATGATCAGAATACCAGGAACTTGGCCAATAATGGAATATGTACCTAGTGAATGATGCTGTAAAGTATCTGTAAAGTATGTCAAGGCTCACTGGAAAGAACGCTGCAGATGCCACAAAACCATGAGCATCTTGGATAAGGGCCCCCTATTATATAGGGCGGCCAACGTGATCTGATATGTTGTACACACGAAAAAGCAATGGGCCACGCCCCGATTGCCAGGCAATCTCCTCAAATGTCGCAGCAATTCAACACCTAGGGTTAGACTAGTCGTCATCCTCGCATAAGTACGGGCGAGCGGCATACAAACCCCCCGCAGAGTATTGCCGGCGCAGATACCAAGAGCTGCGGAACCAAGATGATTGGATGACCTCCGCTCCTCGCTGCATTCATTGATTGGCTAGCTTAGTAAGGCATTGTGTTTTGCAGTGCACAGACTCGTTTGAAGCGATACCTAGGTAGCTTAGAGTTCTCCAAATACCCCTCATCGAAAGAAAGTGTGACAAGGGCTTGATCTCAAGGGCTTGGAACAGGGTTCATATTCAACTAATAATTCTCTTTGGGTCCAAAGGAGTCTATGTTTCCTTTTCTGATCCCCAATGTAACCTCGCTTCTGTTCCTCTCTTTATATATAGGTTTTTGGCAGAGATTTCTATTACCTCTTTCGTTGGGCTCCGATTCTAGGCTTCATTGCAGAAGCTGCGATAATCGCCGACCAATAGCTGGTTCGAGGCTGAGACATATGGCTCGACAGGTCTTGACAGGTCCTGGCGGTCCTTGCCGTGTGACACATAGAAAGCGTTATCATCAGGGCCCCAGTGGAATGGATGCCGTTTGCAAGTAACTGAGCATCCACGTTTTAAGTGGTATGTAGCCGACCGCGCTTAAGGTATAATAGATAGCTGTCGTATTGCACTATGGCATACAGAAATGTGTGCTAGACTTTCACATTTTACTTGAATAGGCTTAAGTATTTTATTTTGTAGTTTATAGTGTGTTAGAGTAAATTTTTGTTTACTACGGCAAGAACGTGACCTCCTCAAGAGAAAGTATGTGATCACGCATTTGACATCGAGGATAACAACTATAATTCATAAAAGCACAATGAAGTAAGAGAAAAATTTGTCTGGTTGCAAGGAATATATTATGCTATTAATTATACCTATGTCTGGTATTCCAGGCTAGTGGATATCTGTATCCGTAGAATCTGGTTGCTCTGAATGTGTGTAAAGAACGAGAGGTTGGCTCTTTATAAGCACAACACTTGGATCAAATTACGAAACCACATGGGCTTCAACGACGTTTCTCGTCATCATCACTAACACTTAGTCTTCAGGTTCAGACCTCCCATATGTACTCTCAGGGTGGTAAATAGCAAAGCAGCAAGGAGGGTCACAGTCGCAGCCCAGATCTGGGGTGCCTGGAAGCCACCTCCACTCGCCGCCTGAATAGCGCCGCCGATGGGTGGTCCCGTTACTAGTACACTCGGAGTCAGTTATGGCCATTTTGGGCGTGACTGTAAGGGTCTCAGAAGCTTCTAAACGCTGTATTGGCCCAAAAAGGAAAGCTTGTGTTCTAAAAGATGCCAAAACAAGGAGAAAATGGTTCTGAGAATTACTCACGAGAAGCAACCGCGCTAACGCCGAACCCCATGCCAAGCCTAGTGCCGATAGTGTCGAGCCGGGGAGTAATCCTGGATACTACAACACATGGAGTTAATAATCGCTATTTGAAGCATAATTTATATGGGCTTTAAATAAAACCTCTAAACGCTCTCTTATCCTAAAAAAAAAAAAAAAAACCTGGTGCTCTAAAAGGAGCTAAAAGAAAACAAAATAGTTCTAAAATAACTTACCGGTCGAAGGAAAGAGGCATTGGAAGCTCGCTGCTATGATGCCATATACAACGGTAAATGCATAATAGCCTGCGACATCGTGCACCGCCAGCCAGGTGAAGCTTACAATGGCCCATAAGATCGACACCGGGACGATGACGTTGAGGTTACCAATGCGGTCGGCTACCATTGGGACGAGAATGCGGAAAGGAAGCCCGACACCGTTGATGATGACAACGAGAACGGACGCGGATGAATAGGAAAGATTTAGCGCCTTTGTCCCGTAAGAGCCAATCTATATAGAATTGTCAACGTCAATTCGCAGGATGCCTACAGCCGAAGAAGGGACTAACATAGTAGAACGTATAGTAGTTTGCCCAATACACAAAGAAAGACGAGATGAGAAACCCGGCGTAATTAGGGTCCTTGAATGCACCAAAATCCATAATGGGACCGGATTTCCGAGGCGGTAGCCGTGGCCGCATGAATGCAAAAGCGATAGCAAGTATTCCGAAGGTGAGGAACCCTATTACCCTTGTTGTCCACTTTCATTTCGACGTTAGCATTCCGGGTATTGAATGCACAATGAGAGGATATAGAAATGCAGACGAGTTTATAAGTTTCTTCCCTCTGTTTAGGCATAGTCAGGGATGATCAGAGGGCACATACCGCAAAACCCAGCTTAGGAATGAGCTCCCGCACTAAGAGGGGGTAGACAATGCCACCGACCGAGTTCCCAGTGGTAGCCAGTCCGACGGCCAACCCGCGGCGCTTATCAAAGTATGTGTTGACTCTGCAACACTCGGAGTTAGTTATCGCCATTTAGAGCAAGACTTATAAGTGTTTCAGAAGCCTCTAGGTTACACATCTTAGCCCCAAAAAGGAAATCTGGTGCTCTGAAGTCGCCAAAACAAGAAAACAATTCCGAGAGTTACGCACAGACTGCAATACTCGAAGTCAGTTATCGCCATTTGGAGTGTAATTTGTGAGGGTTTCAGAAGCTTCTGGGCGCTGTCCGGGCCCAAAAAGGAAACCTCGTCCTCTGAAAGTTGCCAAAAGGGGAAGAAAATGCTTCCGTTACCTAATGCTTGGACAAAAATAAATCCCTGCACCTATTCCAGAGAGGACGCCTTGTGTTAGAAACAACTGCCAGTACTTAGTCGAAATGCTCATGAGGAAGGTGCCTATCACTTGGGTTATTATGCCGACAAGGAAGGTCGGTATGAAAAAGCCGGCGTCCAGTAACCGGCCGGAGAAGACACCGACTGTTAACGAGAGAAAAACCTGGATGCCTCCAATCCAGGAGATTGTGGAGGGTGACTCAGGTAGTTTCTGCTCGTAATATGCCTGGTAGGCGCCAAATGAGTTCGCATAGCCCCAGGTCGAGAAGATGACGAAGAAACCCATGGCGACTTGTGTCCACTGTTAGAGTACGGTTGTTAGCAGGGAAATATTCAGTATGCCTTTGGGGACTGTACAAGCAAGTTCGCTGCATCTGGGGATTGAGGGCTACTCCTTCTATGAGAAGGATCTGAAAGTGGCATAAAGGATCAAATATATGTGCTTACTGCTTTTAGTCCTCCATCTGGGGGAGGCGGCGGCTCTTGCCATGTTCTAGTTGTTATACGAGAGCTCACCTGCGCCAGGATATTGCTCGCTGTTCTTCTCAGATCTTCAGATGCTCTTGATGGACTGTGCCTTTCGTTTAATGGTGTTGGTCCGGCTTCGGCTGCCACTGCACGAATTCCATCGAGTCCGTATGACTTGGAGGACGACGCGATACTATCACGGTCACTATGGCCCTCGGAGGCAGCACTGGACTTTTCATTCATTGTGGTGTTATGATTGATATTGGACACAAACAATTATTGAGTTATTACCAATACATGTAGTCAAACACAGGAGGTATGAGATTCTCGATGGCGTTTTTCATGTCATAAGCCGACTCAGCAGGAGCAAAGCCTGGTCTCGAAGAGAAGGAGAGGGCCGGTAAAAGTGAAGGGACATGGAGACGAGGGCTAAACCTATTATCTATCATTACCGGTAAAAGTGTTCCAACCTCCGCCTTCGGAAAGAACGCGGTTCTTGGCAGGTGGAAGGATTAAAGGTATGACTATTTTTTTTGTGAATTGTAATAGATTAGCAAGTGGAGACAAAATACCTCCATGACATCTACTACCGACTTAACGGCGCCGTTCCGTACCTCGCCGAGTCCCGTTTTGATCAGCTCTGTGGAGCCGACGGGGAACGTCCGGTACGGGATTAAGCAACCGGGTGGAAAACTTTTGGTGTTGACAGAACCACTTCATATTGCCCATAGTTGAATTTCGCGTCTCCCATCTTTGTTTGACGGAAAGGCCAGGAGAGATGGAAGCTGCAACACCGAGCACAGTCGCCGCGTAGTATCACGCCCTGGCGGTCACCTCATATGGAGCAAGTGGGTTACCCCTACTACACATGGCCTTTAGTGGTCCCGGTGATCAGTCGTTGTCATATACTGCGTCCCGTCATCGGCGATGATGACTTGGGTGCCAGCTACCTACATGTACCCTGGGCCCCGGTATGCTATAAGGTTGGCTTGTACCGGTGATGATGATGTGGTTTGACAGCCGCCTGGCGGGGGGTCGTGCTTCATTGCTTGCATGGCTGGCGGAAGGCTGCAGTTACTACATCCATGATGTTAGGTAAGCGTTATCTCCTGCTGAAATTGGAGATTGGCAGAGTCGGGAATTAGCATCCGAGTCCAAGTGCCGGAGTCCAAGTGCCGGGATGAATTTCCGACTTTTCACCATTGGGGGTGTGCCTGACGGATGCAGTCGGCGTTTGCTTAGGGGGATACCACATATCCCGGCCGTCAGAAGCCGCGCTGGTTCTGCAGTGGCCCTTTCGAGGGGAAAGGGACACCAAGGCACCGTATCTAGGGCTACACAATGCGAAGGTTCGAAAGAGCAAACTACCTAGTAGCAAAGCGAATGGACAAAATATATACACCTAAATGAGCCGTGTAGTTGGCAGACGGGAATGGCCCGCTGTACCTCGGTATAGCATGGCCGACTGTGGGCGTTGTTGACGACTTCAGTGTCTACCTACTTGGGTGGAATCGTGGCTTACCCTGTGGTTGCACTGCGTAAGAGGCTACATGCTTAGATCAATGATGCCCCTTCACACCGATGCAAGGTGAAGGATTGTGCGTGTGGTGGGGATGGGGATGAGGATGAGGATGAAGGTGGGGGCTGCAGCGAAGCCCACCCAGGCTTGAGGTAACTAATGCCTGCTGGGGCCCGGACCGGGCTAGGCTAACTTGACCCTTTTGATACATATGACTACATATACGTCCACGCAAATATGGGATACTTGAATTGTGCATATGGCTTACATAATGCGTCAGGGAACCCTCATTGCAGGTGAGGGGCACTTTCGAAGTACCTACCTGACAGGTAACCTAACCTTAGGTACCTACTACATGTACATAGTACATATGTACATACCTACTGAGGATCGGTCTTGGCACTCTGGGAAGACTACAATAATTTTTTGAAGCTCCAAGAAGCTCCCACCAGCAAGCATATCGGAAAGTCAACAATCGACAAGGCAACCAACCCACTTCCCAGCGCAGACTCCCCCCTACACACGACCGTGACGGACGCACACCAGCTACCAAAAGAACCAACAGATATCCGGCACTCTGCTATAGCAGCACCACCGAGCCAAAATGTCTTTCGGGGGTCAAACGCCCACCATTATTGTGTTGAAAGAGGGTCAGTACCCCTCGTCTCGTCCGCCCGCCCACCACCAGACAGCACCCCTCCGCGGCGAGGTGCCTCCATGCTCACCCAACACCCCGCGTTACAGGTACCGATACGTCGCAGGGAAAGGGCCAGATAATATCCAACATAAGCGCGTGCCAGGCTGTGCAGGCCACCATCAAGTCCACGCTCGGCCCCTACGGCGGGGATCTGTTGATGATCGACGAGAATGGCCGCCAGACCATCACCAACGATGGCGCCACCGTCATGAAGGCAAGTGCTCGCACTCGCACGTGCTGTGTCTCGCGTGCCCCCCGTGCTTACGTACCCCCTAGCTTCTCGACATCGTGCACCCCGCCGCCCGCATCCTCGTCGACATCGCCAGGTCGCAAGACGCCGAAGTTGGGGACGGAACCACGTCCGTGGTTGTACTAGCCGGAGAAATCTTGAAGGAGATCAAAGAACACGTCGAGCAGGGTGTCAGTTCACAAGTCATCATCAAGGGCCTACGGAGGGCCTCCATGATGGCCGTCAACAAGATCAAGGAGATTGCCGTTAGGACGGACGAGGCGACCCGGCGGGAGACACTCTGCAAGCTGGCTGGAACCGCTATGACGAGTAAACTGATCAAGAGAAACACCGAGTTCTTCACCCAGAGTAAGTGCGTCGCCGTCTACATCAGGCCACCTACTGACGGTATCGATAGTGGTGGTGGATGCTGTTCTATCCTTAGACCAAGACGACCTCAACGAAAAGCTCATCGGCATCAAGAAGATACCTGGCGGCTCTCTGACGGATTGCCTCTTCGTCAACGGTGTTGCCTTCAAGAAGACCTTCTCCTACGCCGGATTCGAACAGCAACCCAAATCTTTCAAGAAGCCCAAAGTGTTATGTTTGAACGTCGAACTCGAACTGAAGGCGGAGAAAGACAACGCCGAGGTCCGAGTCGAGCAAGTGTCCGAATACCAGGCTATTGTCGATGCGGAATGGCAGATCATCTACAAAAAGCTGGAGGCCGCATACAAGACAGGCGCAAAGGTTGTACTATCCAAGTTACCTATCGGTGATTTGGCCACGCAGTACTTTGCTGACCGGGATATCTTCTGCGCTGGCCGTGTAGCTTCAGAGGACATGGAGCGTGTGGTTCAGGCCACTGGCGCCACAGTTCAGTCTACGTGCTCGGACATCCTCCCCCATCATCTCGGCACATGCGGATCATTCGAGGAACGACAAATTGGCGGCGAACGCCTCAACTTCTTCGAGGACTGCCCGGAGGCCAAGACGTGCACCCTCATTCTGCGTGGCGGTGCTGAGCAGTTTATCGCAGAAGTAGAGCGGTCTCTGCATGATGCTATTATGATTGTGAAGCGTGCGATTAAGAATCATATGATCGTGGGCGGTGGTGGTGCGTGCGAGATGGAGATATCTGGATATCTGCACCGCTTCGCAGATAAGAATATCCGGGATAAGCAACAGGGCGTTATCAAGTCCTTCGCCAAGGCCCTCGAGGTGATCCCGCGCCAGCTGTGCGACAACGCCGGCTTCGACGCCACGGATATCCTGAACAAGCTGCGTGTGGAGCATCGCAAGGGGCGTACTTGGGCTGGTGTCGACTTCACCAACGAAGGTGTTGCCGATATGATGGAGAGGTTCGTGTGGGAACCGGCTCTCGTCAAGATTAACGCCATCCAGGCTGCTACCGAGGCCAGTTGTCTGATTCTGGGTGTGGATGAGACGATCCGGAATGAAGAGAGCGCACAGCCCCAGGCTCCCGGCCAGGCGCTGCCTCCCGGAGCTGCCCAGAGGGCATTGAGGGGACGTGGACGAGGCATGCCGCGTCGGTGAGCGTGATAAAAAGGCAGACTTGGGAATCTGATATAACGGTTGTATGATACCTAAAAAGGCTTGTCGGCTAGACTCAGGTATTCGCAAGTTTAGAAGACGGACAACTGTCAGTTGAAGGCATAAAACGCATTATTCTGGTGAATGTGATTATGTATTCGAGTGGTTTTTATCCATAACTCCATGCTTGATTCAATGTCCACGGCACGAGCCGCTATTCCGGCTGCGCTTGCCCTGTTTCGTGAAGCTAACTAAGCTTACATGGCCCCGCGAAAGCATTCTCCTTACAAGAGAACTATAGCTCGCTATGTAATTACTTAGTGAACCTTATCACTGATAATAGGTACCTAAGTTATTCCGTTCGTATTCAATCATCTCGCCCGGACGGGTGGAACACCACATCGTGGATATCGCTTCTCTTGGTGGTCGCCGCGGTCCCACCAACCGCAGACCCCACGTCCCCTCTACGGCCAGCACCGCTTCCGCTGGCGTCTTTCCCTCCTCTACCGCCGTCACCGTCCGTGCTAGGCTTCTTGTGGTGGTGGTGGTGGTGGAGTATGCCGAGCCCCAAGTCGTGGTCGTGGTCGTGGTCGTGGTCGTGGTCGTCGTTGTCGATGTCCATCTCGCAGCGCGGCGAGGACGGTGACGAGATGCAGGGGCTCGGGAATGGCGAGGGGCTGTCGTCGTGGTGCTCTATCAGCATCGCCATGTCTCTGTCTACTGCATCCTGGTCCTGGTCCTGATCCTGGTTGCGGTGGATGGTGTCGTGATGGTGATCGTGGTGGTTATGGGGCGCTGCCGTCAACGTCGTATCGCCGTCTGGGTCGTTGAGGAGCGCCTGGAAGGAATCCGCGTCGTCGTCGTGCTCATGGGACGGATCGTGGGCCGATGCCCCGTGCAAGGCGTGGCTGGGTAGTGTCGCGTGGGACACGTGCGGGCTGTATTCTGGATCGTGCACTGATAGAGAGGAATGGCTCATGTGGGGACCGGCGGGGTGGCTATGGTGGTGATGAGGTACGGGGATGCGCGCGTGAAAACTGTGGAACCCCTCCGTGTGGTGTTGCGGGTGATGATGCGGGTGACTGTGGACGGGCTGGGATATTATCTGGGGATCTATCGGGTGGTACATCTCGGTGTCGTGAAGGGAAGCTAACGTCGCTGCTGCGGAAGCGTGGTGCGGCCCCCCGTGAAGCATGAGGTGGGGACTCGACACATGTAGTCCAGGACTGGAGGGTGTTTCGAAAGCGGGGTTGAGGAGGGATGATATATCACTGGGATGTGCGTATGGGTTGGACTGTGTTACTAGATGTGATGCTAATCCGTGGTGGGATGACGCTTCATCTATGGAGTGGTGCAGGTCAAGAATCCTGCCGGTGGCCTCGACGCCGTGGGACTCATGCATCGGCGACGGCTGGGGTGCCATGAGATCAGCAGCACCGTCTGGGATATTGCGTGTCTCGTTCACATCATGAAATGGCCGCGAAACGCTACCGAAGCCTTGCGACTGCGTCGTGGGCTGGTTTTGGTTTTGATTCTGAGTTTGACTCGGAGTTTGATTCTGGTTCTGGCTCTGGACAGAAGGGCTCTTGCCCACGTCCTTGCACTGGTCACACGTCCTAATTACATCCGAGACCGTCTCCTTTATGCGGCTCCAGTGGTACTTCTCGGCGATGACGGACGTAGTCTTATTAATGCCAGCGTGACTGCCCTCCTCATGGAACCTTCGAGCAACGGCCATCTGGCGGACGGGATCACTGATGACCTCTTTCCCCTTGAGCACCAGAACGTCGTTGTCGAGGAGCTTATAATGCGTCGCCGCGCTCCGGAGCCTGCTTTTCTCGGCGCGGTCAGATCCGTTCGGGTAGCGCCCGTACTTGAGGTAGAATTTGATCTTGTCGAAACGTTCTTCACTTACGAGTAGCGGGTCGCCTCCCTCGCCGGCCTCGGTGCCAAGGTCGCGGCCATAGATGATGGCGTCGACGAGCCGGTCCGGATACGACTTCAGGTTACCACAGCCCTTGACGCGGCCGATTCGCTTGAAACCGAGAGCATCCCAGATCCTGCATGACGCTACGTTGGTCTCGTACACCAAGTTGAAGACCGAGTACGTGTAGCCCAACTTTGGCGCCCAGTCGAGATAGGTTTCGCCCATGAGCCGGCCGACACCGCGGTTGCGGGCAGCATCTGTGACCAAAAACCCAGCGTTGCACACATGGCTACTTCGGCCGGGGTAGTTGGGCTTGATATAAAAACTGCCTAAGCATTCCTGAGACCAGTCCTTGCCCTCGACGACTTCGTCGGGGCTATCGATCTGGCCAAGGAGCATGATGCCGGCAAAGTTCTGAAGCCAGTAGGCAGAGAACTTCTCGAAGGGCATGGGGTCTATCATAGGATATGTGTCGCCGCCCTCTATCTCCTTGGCGAACTGATCAGAGAGATAACGTAGCAACGAAGGCGGAACCTGTTCGCTAGACACGAAAGGCACCACCGTGGCAATGGTCTGACGGTCTCTGAGGGTGACTTGGCGCGGCCGGACATCTGGTGGCAATGCCGGCCTATTCGGGTCCGGATACGGCGATGCACCGGACACCCGATGGATCGTCGGGGCCGACGGATCATCCATAATGGCCGGCATGGTTGGTGTGCCCAGATGATGTCTATCGGTGTTCACCTACGGTCACAAGGCGAAGATCCCTGGTTCTGTGTATTTTCACGCATCAGCACCGCAGGCCCGGGGGGTGTGGATAGCACACGACACAGCGGGATCGGGATCAGCACGCATTCTCACCAAGATACCAGATGTCACCGTGACACACGCCCAGCAATGAACGGAACGGCCCAATCAGTCTTCTGTGATCTTAGCCAACCAAAATGCAAGAAAATAAAATGATTTATTATACGTACCCAACACCAACCCTAGTGTTCTAGAATGTGCCCTGCCAACGATGGAAAGGGCTCTATATTTGAGGGGTTTCATCTGAGGTTAGGCTGGGTTGCTACCTGTTGCCAGACTAAGTATCTAGTTAGAGGAGCCGGACACCTGTTTCGGCCGGCTAATCCACGGAGGGCGCGCCCTATATCAACACCCCCAGTCCTTGCCGGCTTAGGTACCGGCCTAACCTGCCTAGGTGGCCGTGTTAGGTAATAATAATAATAATAATAATAATAAAGGCGGATTCGGAGTACAGTAGTTTGTGCGTGACAACGACGCTAAATGTGTGTCACTTAGATAGCCTCGGGTGCTTTGCTGGCTAACTTTTAAAGCTTCCTATTGGCCGTTTCTAAGGAATTGTTTCGGTTAACTACCTAAGGTAACTTCAGACACATATTCTTCTCGCCGCTTCTTCGAACGCCATGGAACTTTGGTCCAAGCATGGAGTGTTGCATACCATGCGTAGTCCATAAAATGAGTTTCTTCACGGCACCAGTAGACATTACCCCTAATAATAGTCCTTATCAGACCTGAGCCGATGTACGCATAGATTGCTATGTGCAAAATCAGGTGTTGAAATTAAGGGTGCCATGATAGTTATCTCAGATACTGATTGATGAAAAAGGGGTTATAAGCAACCCAAACCCACCCAACCTGATATTAAACAATGTCAATCGTGTACTTCCCATCGTGAAGTTCAAAGTAGTCATCAGCACTTAATGTATTAAGGCGACCATTAAATGCTTTCTCGAGCTCAGAGCCAGGGTAGTCGCTGCGGGGAGGGGTAATGAAAACTCCTACTCGAACATATGTGCCGTGCAAAGCTGTCCTCCGGAGGATAATTCCACGCTCCATACGTCCTTCAGGGTCGTTTCCCGATGCGATATAGAGCAAGAAGTACATGAATCGGGCGGGCGAGACGTTATTAGCGCCCAACATACTCGAGACCACACCGCGAGACATATCCCACTCAAGTATTATAGCTTTGCCCTGCTGAAATCTGAAAGAACTGAATTCCTGGAAGACGGTGTGTTGGCCAATACAGACCCAAGGGGCCCCATTCTGGAAATCGCGGCGGCACTTGCAAACTGGACCACGGAGGCGAAGTCGACAGGTACTTGTGCCGTCAAAGAAGTTTCGCGATACCCGTGTGATATGGACATGTAACATTTCGGCAGTCGCTTCGAGCGAGAAAATATCAACAACATATGTTGGCACTAAAAGCGAAGCCCAAGACCAAGAAGGTGCGTTCTCCGTCTCGGTTATCTTAGTCGCCGTGGACTCGACAGTCGTCGTGGGCTCATCACTATTCGTATGCTCGCCCCAAAGCATCGACCGCGGTAGATCATCTCTCCACGTACCGGCCAGGTACTGCGCTGGATCCAGTTTCATCGCTAAGCAAAATCGCCGAGCCAAAGCAGAGATGGCAAGAAGACGATCGTTAGGAAAGGTGACCGAGGTTTGGGAATAAAATTCCACTAATTCGTACCATATTTGCTTCATCTGCTCCATTGATAAAGAGTTCTGCACGGATAAAGGCTGCTGTATAGATGAAGGTAAAGAGAGTTTAACACCCTCGAAGCGCGAACCGGGAATACCTTGGGGCAGAACCTCCGACGACTCTAGGGACCTACACTCCCAGAATACTTGGTTTTTAGTGAAGTGGCAAACGCGTGGTGCCAGTGTGCGTTCCTGGAACACCCAACCACGTTGGTTGAGAGGGCCTTCCAACTGCCTAAGAGACCAGGTATCAGGAAACACTTGGAGACATATATCCCTTGATTCTGATATTCGAACTGTTGTCTTGTATGGGTTTATGTGGAAGGTGGTTCGATCGAAAATCAAACCTTCGCGAATGTTCCCCTCAGTAGCCGAAATATTGAGTGTGGAATTGGAATATATCTCATCCATTCGCATGATTTCCGCTCCCTTTTCCGCTTCATCGTCCTGCATGATACATAGGGCGTCTATCCAGATGTAGCGGAATCCCAGGCCCCTGGTAACGTGGACGGCATGCCTGAAGACAGCAGCCTCACTGCATTCCAAGAGGTAGCGGGATACATCGCCATGCAGAAGAAATAGGGTTTTCTTGTTTAGCAGTAGGCTTGGCGGGTCTCCCCACCTATGGCTGAGAGTGAGGTACGAAGTGTCAGGAGATACCCTTGCTGACGAGACAATCTGTAGCTGGGGTAGTTCTTCAAGATTGAGAAGGTTGAATTCTTTAAGACTTATGTCGCCTACTGGCGCAACATGGCTCGACGTAGTTGGCATGACATCTATTAAGCGCAGAGGGAGCTTGCTTCCTTGCCAAGTCCTTGCGCAATTACTATGGGTTAAAGTGCAGGTCTTCAGCCAGGACCTTATGTTGTTCAGCGTCTCTGGCGACCAAGTCCGAGAAGAATGAAGTTCGCGCACCACACCTTGTGAAACTACCAACTTTTAGTTCCGAGTCTAGTGTAATATAGATGTAGAACCTTTTCATACCGTCTTGAATTCTCAGGGCGCCCATATAGTGTTCTTGACAACCTAGTTCTTCTCGCTCGCAACCAACAAGGCTTAGGACGGCGGCATCCGGGCCATGCCGAGCTCGAGATAATACCAATACTGGTATCTCCTCAGAGCCAAACGGCTTCAGAAGTCGGGGAATGGTCGCATCTAGAAGTATACACATTTGGCAGCTCCACGAGTGCACATTCTTGGCTATTTGTACTTGCTGAGAGTTGCTAAGTAATCTCATCGGGCTATCTTCGGCAAATTTCGAAGAAATGAACGATGCCGCATCTTTGAGAATATGTGTGCACTCGACGCATATCCCGAGGACTTGAGGTTGCGCCATTGGGGAATAGAAGGGACGCAGTATGAAGCAGTAGCAGATGCGGAGACGCTGTGCCAACGTCAGATAACGCAACCCTCAGTGGGGAACTCCAATATGGATTTCGATAATGCAAAAGGATGCGGGCAGAATCCAAGTAGAGGGTAATTTCCAGCCTCCTTTTTCACTTCCATATGCACAACACAAGTGCTAGAAGTTGGAAGTATCGAGGTAAATACCCTGCTGATACGGGAAACAAATAGCAACCCTCTCTCAACAAAAGCAAAACCGATCACAAGCTGGGTAGGTACAGTGCAGGGAAGCACTCGTGAGGCAGGCATTAGACACTCACAGTATTTAGCTGGGTCATTTTCCAATACATCAACATACATCCCTACAGTCATTACCTTTCGTAGACAATGCCGGTGTCAGCAATATGTCCGGATACCTAGTTTCAGTAAGTTTATACCCGTTTTAAGACCGTCAAATATTGTAAAAAGTAGAGCGCAAACTATTCATCATGACAAGTGTGAATAAGGAAACTAATTTGGGTCTTGAACTACACATTCTTCCTTTTATCGAGGGGTTTAATAGCATTGTTCGTCTCATAAATGGTATCAGGTGTTAGCCACGAGACGACAGCCATGAAGCAAATCCGAGAAATTTTCAAGTGAAGCTTTGTTCTAATAGAGGTGTTGTATAAACAGACAGCTTGGTCATATAGACAGTGAATATCGAGGGCCACGATATAACCCAGAATCACGAGGTCTATCTCCAACCTCTATATACTTTGCTCAGGCTCCAATTATTCCAAGCTATGTACACGATTTCCAGCTTTACCCGAGGAACTAGTGAGCGAATCTGAAATCCAGTCTTCTGCTGCCGGCCGTTGTCGTGTTCCTGATATAGGCGTTCTGCTCCTCCTCGGTCATCGCATTCCAGACCTCGTCGCGTTGCTTGTTCCGCCAGACGTAGTAGACCTTCGTGAGGAGGAAGAGGACTATAGCCAGGATATTGATCGCAAACAATACACTATTACCCCTTTTGTACAGTGGCTTATCGTCGTCTAGATAGATGAAGTTGCCGATGACGTTGCCTGCTTGAACAGCCATCTTGACAGGAGTGTTAGCTCGCGATCTAGGGGGTCGATAATACTAGCGGGATGAAATAAGATAAACCCACATTGTACACTGCTGCTGACACACTCCTTGTGCCGACACTGTTAGAATTTGTAGACACCCACGCGACCAAGATTGCATCTATCATGATATACGGTTAGTTTTCTCCCCCTCGCTTAGAAACGAAACCTGGAACACTTACGGCAGTATGGATAGGATAGTAAAATCGTAATTAGCGCATAAGTTCCCCAAGCGTCATGAACGGTCCCCGGCCACCATCGCAGAGCCGCCAAGGTTGGAAGGATCCAGATGTTTTGTAGTGATGACACTAGAGTTCGCTCGCCGAGGTAGTCGGAGAGACGAGTGAGTAAGATGAGAGTGATGATGTGAAACGCGTTCTAATATGGCAAATATTAGGAACACCCAGCCAAGCAAAGAAATAGCATCAGGGACACTTACATAGGGTATTGTCAGAAGATTCGTGGTAAATGTATCAAATCCAGTTCCTCTCAGGATCAGAGTGATATATTTCGACGGAGGTGCCTGCGGGATGTAGACGACGAGACCAATGAAATATAAAGGCCAAAGGTCGTAGTCTGTGAGGCAGGCCCAGAGAACCTTTGGGGTGATCGCCTGGCGGTTGTTCATGTCACCCTTGGACGGGTCATCACGCAGGACTCGATTGACAACGATAGCTACTTCGCGGTCTGTAAACCAACCATTCGGGCGGAACCAGGCCTTCGTCTGCACTGCGGAAGCCGGCATCATGAAGAACGAGAAGAAACCAATCTGTGGGCCGTTTTAGTCTTTCGGACCGCAGCACTAGCGAAGTTCGATGGGGGGCCAAGACTCTTGGAACAGTGGGTGGTCTGACTTACTGCGAAAGTGATAATACCCTCGAGGAGGAATAACCACCTCCATCCAGCCCACCCTGCGACACCGCGCAGGTGTAACAGGGCGAAAGCTAACAGAGATGTCAATACACCAGTCACAGACAAAGTTGTCCAGAAATAGCTAATTAATCCAATGCAATTAGCTACCATACAGGCCTTGCTGGAGTATTTAGTTGTGCGTACCTTAAACGAATGGGTAGTTCTCGGGAGGTGTAAAAGTATGACAGCCATAACACCACATCGGGGATGAAACCACCCTAGGAATTTGACGTGATCAGTAGACTAATATTGGCGCGTAGAAATTGCAGTGCAGCCAGGAAATACGTACCTCGAGGGCCCCGAGGAGAGCTCTTGTCGCAAAGAAGCTTCCCTTTCCACTGATGAGGCACTGCAGGGCGGCGACAATGGACCACAAACATATCTGGGCCGGAACCCAACGATCAGGCCCGATCTTCTTCGATATGAGCTGAGACGGAAGCTCCGCAAGGAGGAAAGACACCAAAAAAATCGTGTTCCCAACGTTGTAATCTTGATAGAGGTCAGACAAGATGTGGTCTATGTTGGAAGCCTTGGGGCATACCATTCGTATTCATGTGCAGATCGTCCAGGAAATTGTCCGATATGACTTGGGTGAGGTTGTTTCGATCAACCTGGAGAGCAAAAAACATAGTGCACTGTTGTTCGACATTAGTTTAGGATGCGGCATCGGTAGAGAAGCAGTTGACCGTACAGCCCACAGGCACACCCTCCAATCTACTTTTCGAATGACACGCTTCTCCTCCTCCTCGGTCCACTCCAGCGTGGCGTCGAACACATAACGGCACTCATACTTGCAGTCATCGTACACTTTCTTCCACTTGGCAGCTACATGGGGATTCGCGAAGGGATTGACTTTGAGCGATAGCTCTTCATCGGAGGGCAATGAATTGGCTGAGGAGCGTATGCTGGGATTCTTGTCGTCCAGAGACGAAGTCGACTTTGAGCTCACAATTGGGTTGTCGGTAACCGGTATGGACGCCTGGATTGGTGGTACTGCCATATTCGCGGCTCAGTTGCAGCGACGCGCACACAGACTTATGGTTGGTGATATCATCGAGCACCGAGAACCGCGACGGACGTAGCGAAGGTTGCACAATTTATTAACCGTTATACTAGGGTGCCAACGGATGATGCATGGCCTTATCTCCATTTACGATATGTTCATCGATGCCTCCAATGGCGTAATATGTGGCTGCCCGTTGAGAGTGGTTGATCGTCATGTTAGGGCCCCTCGCGCCGCTGCTGATAGCAATTGCGTGATATCCCCCCAAGCTGCGGGCGGATGGCGTCAACGACCAAACCCCTCACCACCGAGACAATGTGGCAGATAACATGACGGCGCGAGCTCTAACTGGACAGAAGATTTCGCCGATATGGGAAAGGTCCAGGCTCGTAAGGTGACTGAAGGAGACCCCTTCCTGTGCATGAAGACCCAGGTGGGTGGTCCGGCGGCCTTCCGTCCAGCTGGCGTGATATCGTGGCCCGAACGCGTCGTGAAAAGCCAGCTGAGAACACGCATCAGTTACCACAGATGGAAACCCTTCATCCAGGCCACGTGGGCGAAATTAAACGTTTCTGCCCTGGGCGCCGCACATGTTGCCGACTACGGACCCAGTCGATGTCTAACAAGGAGGCGCCCAAATGTCATCGTGATCTTGCTGGTGTTGTAAATGGTAAGCCGAAAAGTACAAAAGAACAGGCTAGCCCCTCGATCCCTAGACGGGAATTCATTCCAAGGCACACAATTCCACATCGAGAGTAGTTTCGCATGAATCCCTGCCCTCGGGAAGGGCTGGCCCCCGGAGCGACCATGATGTGATGATTGAGATTTAGAACAACTGATCGGTCGGTGACCGCCGCAAACGAGGGCTAAGGAGGTCGCATTGATTCCCAGGAACTCGGTGACGCATACTAAGGACCTAGATGCTGTTGTTAGAAGTTTGTCACACGTATGTTGACGTGAGGCCCAACGTACGCTCGCACATCTTCTTCCCAAAAAGCTCAATAGCTTCTCATGGGAATTGTTTTTCAGGTAAATCATTCGCAATGCGTTTTGAGACTCGGTCGCGTCGCTTTAATACAGCTCTTTGCAATGGTGCTGCGTGCCGGTGTGCTCGCCTTGTACTACCTGGTATGTGTGATCGATCGCATGGTCTATGTTATGTGTTCAACGTGATCGTCTCCAATTTTCTAGCAACTTATTCCGACGACTACCGAAAAATAGTCCCGAAGTTATTACGCGGTAGTACGAAACACGACATAGCTTCACTGCGTTCTTAGCACCGTCGAAGCTGGCATAAGATAGGTACCTACAGTCAATCTCAAAAAAAAAAATCAAAAAAAAACACCCTCAACGAAACCGGCCGGGTTATTTTTCGGGCCACCATACGTACTCCAAGCTAGGTAATCAACACATGCCCTGTAGTGAGGACATAAATATGTCCGGGATGTGACGGAGCTGGCATTACGTTGATGCCTTGTACCTCGTGTTCTAAAACGCTTGAGGTAGAGACTATTAATCTCCTAGCACCTGATTTATCAAAACAGCCTCGACAACAACCCCGAGCACATGTTACTGCGTAAATAAAAATCCCATCACTGGTTCTTGATCGAAGTGCTCACTCGCACCTGTCTTTTACTATAGGTACATGTTATTTCTTACATACATACAGCAGTGTACTTACACTAGTGGAGCAATAGGGCTGACAGTCAACTTCCAGCTTTGTTCCTAGCCATGATCTTCCTCCCTCTATCAACATAGGTCAGGCTTTCTACAGAGCGCTAACACCCTAACATGATTCTTGTAGGTCTTCCACTAAAACCAGCCATTAAACAGATTAAAAAGTGGTGTTGGCAGACTCGGCACTAGGTAGCAGAAGCCTTGTCGTCGTCGTTAGTGAGCTGCGCGGCTTTCTCGGCCTCCTTGTTGGCGAGTTTGCGGTTGATTTCCACTGCGACATTTAGGGTTAGTAATCGTCATGTTGAATGTGATTTGAAATTGTCTCGGACGTGTTCTCGTCAGATATAATGATCACCCGAACGGAAGTCTTTTTGCTCTAGAGAATGACTAGACAAGAAGACTCCGAGAATTACTTACTGAAATTCTGTACATCCAGAGGCGTCTGCCACTCTACAATGCCCAACTTTGCGTCATCGAGACGACGCTTATGTCCCGATTCGCCAGCGCGGCCAAGTACGCTGCCGATGACGGCCAGACACCGTAGACTGAATAACGCAGAAATTAGCCATATTTTTCGCCGAGAAACACGGGAATCAGAACGGCGGGAGAAAGAACACACCTGTCGTCATTCGCGGGGATCGCATACGTAACCCACGTAGGCTCCGTATTCGTATCGACGACACCTATGGTAGGCACATTGGCAAGCGCGCACTCGTGCAGGAGGGTGAAGTTCTCGAGGGGGTTGAAGCAGACGACGAGATCGGGGACCAGCGGCCGTCGTTCGCTGAGGTGGCGTTCGAAGCCCTGGAGAGGCTCGTCGTTCTCGTCGAGCATCTGTATCTGCATGCCGTTGAGGATGGCGTCGCTGTTGGTGATGGACCCGGGCGTCCATTTCGTGAACAGGTGACAGGCGCGAGCGAGCCGGGCGGCCTGGGTGACGATCTGGGTCTGGCCAGGCCGCGTGCCGACGAAGAGGATCAGGCCGCCGCGGTAGGCGACCTCGTCCACGACACGGGCTGCCCGACGCAGGTGCGCGGCGACGTGCTCGAGGGAGATGATGTGGATGCCCTGGCGGATGCCGTAGATGTAGCGCGCGTTGGCCGGGTTCCAGAGCGAGGTGTGGTGGCCCATGTGCGCCTGCGACGCCATCAGGAGCTCGAGCGTGACGTCCTTGGGGCCGGGCGGGTTGAGGAAGAGCGCGCCGGGGCGGTAGTGGTCCTCGACGTGCGTGCCCAGCCTCCCTATCTGGCTCTTCAGCTGCTGCCCCTGGCGGTACAGCTCGGCCGTCCTGTCGACCTCGTCGGGCTTCCGCCGGCGGGCCGACCTCGCATTGGCGACGAAGATGGCCGCGGGGGCCGGTTTACGCTGGGCGACTGGGGTCTGGAGGGCGCCTTGCGCCAGATCGGGGACGGTCGCTTGTGTTGTCGTTGTCGTTGTCGGCTGCGTCGAGAGCGCCCGGACACAAGCCTGGCGTACGGGCTGAGCCAATGCCCGTCTGGCTGTCAATTGAGGAAACCGTCAGCATTGCGCTGGTGCACAGCAAATTGTACATACCATGGCGGACGCCAAACTCCCTTATTATCATGGCTGATGTAGTGGTCCAGCTTGCAACCGCCGGTTTCCCGCAAATGGCCTTACGACTTTGAGATTTCCAGATGCGCCGATATCATATCAGCTGGTACCTACATAGACCAGGTGACAGGGGTCGACGGTTAAATTTGGTCGCGTTCCGGAACCGCCTGGCCCACACAGCTATTCCCCGCCGCTCAATAAGTGCATGAGCATTCACTTTTCGGGGCGTTCTCATGACGGGACCTAAAAGATACCTGGGTCTGGACCAAATAAATATTTACGAGGTTAATACTACCAACAACGTCATAGGGTTCGGAGTGAGATTCATGAGAGGTCAAACATTCAATTCAGCCGTTCTAGGTAATCGTCAAAAGGTATTATTATTCTACTAAACGGACATCGTGAGCAGTAGGTAGGTCTACATGTGGATACCTAGTCTGTGTCGGCAAAGGGGACTCGACGTAATATCAAAGGGTGGTCTTCACCCATGCAGCCAAAATAAAACCTCCGACTATCTATCGGCTTGTCGCCCGCGCAATAGTGAATACACCAATTATTACAACGGCTAGGGTGACAACGGCACCCGGGAGAAGAAGTTCGTTGGGCACTCCGGCAATCACTTGCTCCGTCTCGCCCCGAGAGCCCGCCTTCCTGCGACGTCTGACGGTCGAGTAGTCTTCCTCTTCCGTCTCCTCGTCCTCCTCATCGTCATCCACGACGGCCCGTCTTCGTCGCACTTCGGACGTGGCGACGCTAACGGGCGGGGTGTCGACGGCCAGATGGTCAGGCTGAGGAGCCGCGACCACAACCGCTGGCTTCTCGGGGTCATGCACAAAGAGATCCACCTTGTCATGGTGGTGCTGGCGGGCGAGTAGGATTGCCTCTAGGAGGTCTTGATCCGTAGTAATACTGACCGTATCCCCCTCATCATCTAAGTAGCTGAGGGCAAAGCCACCTGCGTTGAGCTTACCCTCCTCTACGGCCGGCACGCCACCAATTGCTTCGACTTCGTTGCCCAACTTCGCCGCAACATTGGCCACGAGCTCTGCAACGCCTTGGCTGGCAATGACCTGCAGGCGGTGTACGCGACCGCTGGGTGCCTTGAACTTGAACCCGAAAGGAATCTCGGTCGGAGGCTGTTCGGCCACCATTGAGTGGGAGGGGGAGTCGATGCCCATGTGAGAGGCACTGTCGCCAGGCGCAACAGAATCGGTGATGCGCTCTCGTCCGTGGTCGGCCGTCATGATGGATCGAGACGCTATTGTGCCATGGTGATGGCTATGGCTACCATCGCCCGAGACCATCGACTCAGTTTCATTGTCTAGTGACAGCCAGAACTTGTTCCAGGCAGGGCCCTCACTGTCACCCGAGCTCATTGTGTTGATTTGCTCTAGTGTAGCATAAGTGAGCTTCAGAACATCGACCATACCCACAATTTCGCCTTCGCCATTCATGACGGGCAAATTAAGGTAATGACCATCTACGCCATGTCAGTTGAAAATCAATGCGCCATTCGATCAATACGAAAGGCTTACCGTGCATCTTCCGCAGTGCCGCCTGGATGCTCATATCCATGGGGGCAAAATCAGGATGGGGCGTCATGACGCGCACGACACTGCAGGTAGCGGGATCCAGACCGGGGGCAATAACTCGTAGAACAACATCTTTGCTAGTAAAAATACCAGTAATCTGGCCTTGGTCTTGCACCAAAACCGCCGTGGTGTGGTTTTCCTTCATGAGCATCGCAGCTTCCTTCACGGACGTGCGAACACTGACAGTAGTAGGAGGCATGCCGTTGAGAACAGACTCGAGTGTCGGACCGGACATCTTGGAACGGAGGGCCTCTACATATTGAATGATCTGCGCAGGCTGGCTGGCTCCCAGTTCGGACTGAACGCCCTCCAGGGCGGCATAAAGCTTAGTTGAAGAGGCATATGCTCGTTCCAACTTCTCCATAGCGTCATAGAAACACTTTGTGATATCGAGAACGCCGGATATATCTTGGTTCTCGTCCATGACGGGCAGATGTCGGAAGCCCTTCCTCACCATCAGATCCAACGCATCGGTGGCACTGGTGTCGGTCCGAGCACAGAGAGGGTTCTTGGTCATGATGTCGGCAATAGTGACATTGGTCGCCTTCTGTCCGGTGCCAACGACGCGGAAGGCCAGATCCTTGGCCGTGAAGATACCTGCAATTCGATCATCGTCATCCGTCACCAGCACGCAGTCCTCTCTCTTGGCGGCCATCAACTGGGCCGCCTCGGCGACAGTCGTGGAGGGCTTGATCTGGAGGGCAGGACTCGGCTTCAGGGCGAGGACGGTTCCCGGCGGGGCCTTGCGAGAGTGTCGGGCGCGGTTAGCCAGGTGCTTCTTCTTAGAGAGGTCGCTCTCCAGCTTGCGGCGGATGGCCTGGCGGTAGTAGTCAGCATCCATGGCCCGCTTGTACGCGAGATAGCTGTCGTAGTCCAGCGTCATGTAGGCGTAGGGCGCCATGATGTCGACCGGTCGCCGTCGACTGCCCTTGCAACGCGGATAGACACGACGTTGGGCACGGGAGACGTAGAAAGGAGCGTGGCTCGACGTACCTCATCCCGCTTGCTCTGCTTCTGGCGACTCGCGCTTACGCCCGAGGCAGTCTCGCTGGGGGCGGGCTGGCTATGGTTCGAGTGACTGTGGCCCTCCACGGTCGGTCGGGGTATGTTTGAGGCGACCGGGCTGCTGGTCCCAAAGGGAACCGTCCCACGCCCCTGCCCGCGATTGGGCGTGCCTCTCATGGTGCCTGACATTGCATAAACTCGGCGGAGCTGGCCAGATTACGGGGATTCCTGCAGGCAATGCGCGACGCCGAGGGAGGAAGAAGACCAGACAGTGTGCGCGAGACCGGTCGCTCGGGAGGGCTCGGATGAAGAGCGATGGGCGAGGTCATACAAGTTGCCCGGAAGGATGGATAGGCGGGATGGATAGGCGGGATAGATAGATAGATAGGTAGATAGATAAATAGATGGCACGAGGATCATACCAGTTGTGTGTAGATTTTGGCCCGGTCCCTGTCGACTAAAGTAACCTCACCGCTTAGCTGTGTACATAGTATGTACCTCTTCCAGTGGAATACCTTAGGTCCCACGTCCAGAGGCCCGGGCACAGTGCAGTCCACCAATTTGGAAAAATTAGGTATTGCATTAGCGAGTTGATATCCAGCTATCCAGCTTCCAGATGCATCAAAACAGTTATGCAGTTACCAGGTGTCGGCACTACCAATCCATTGAAAAATGACCGGGAGCCCCTATAACCACAGTGTGCAGCCCCTATATCAAGTAAGCCTGGAATGGAACCAGATTACCATAATTCCTTAGGTACCTAGTATGAGATGTAGCAACTTGGAACATGGAATGCGGAAAATTAGGTTCTTATATAGATTTCAGGGGTTTCGGATGTCATGAACAATGCGGTTCTTAGGCCCGAGCATTCTTAACAATGATATGATGTGCCCGAAGTCCGTCGTAGTTGTCCTAGCTGTTCTATTCTTGCCACTAACCGGCAGCATGCCCAAGTATTAGATTAGTTCCTGTGCGAATCTCAAGATAGCACAGACATAAGTTCAAGTTGAATCATCCGTGTTAGTAAGATTTTGTACTAGGTAGTTTCGAATCAAATACAACATTGATCTATTCTACAAGGCAACATCCCCTATGCATACCTTTAGCGCAAGTGTCTGGTCACATCGCGAGCAGGAGACATTAAGAAGGGCAGAGAGTTCGTCTCATGGGCTTTCTTATACAACACTTCGCAGTGCACGCTTGTTGCGCTAAGTCGATGTAGCCCCAAACTGAATGTTCGTCTTCGACTCTTGCCGCCGTAACGCCTCATATCACAACCCAGCACCAGAGCAAGGACAAAAGAGGTGAGGCCATCAATCGGGCGGTCAACCATTCGTTTCACTGAACCATTATGGACTGATTTGATATATCGGCTTCGTCATCTGTGAACGGAGGTCTGAAATCGTACCGCAGCATCGCTCTCATCGAGGGCCGACTTCGTTAAGAGCTTGTGATAAATGCATCTATAATTTTGACATATTGATATCCTAAGCGGTAGGCTCGCTAGCTAGATAGTGGTATCAGACGTGCAGGTTCTCATGAAGTAAACGTATTACTGACAGCTTGGGGGTTCGGCAAGATGAAGAGTTATAGATGTAGAGCTTAGTTGACATCTGAGCCTGCTTCGTGTGGTGTGGTACCCGTTGATCCCTACCTGTTCTCAGCAGAAAAGCGTATAATCTACTTAGGTAGGTTAGGTATTCGAAGAATACGAAAACCTTCAAGTATTAAACTCTAGGATGGGTGGAAGTTGATACAATAATTCCAGGTTGGAGCTGGGGTGTTTAAGCAGGAAAGCCACCTGCAGTATTATTGGTATTGCTACCTAGATCCAGTACTAATTACCTTCCTATGTTACACGCATTGAATACATCGAGTAGGGAAAATGCATACACTACCTACTAGCTCAGATTCCGTCATCGCTACACGATGCTTTAAAGCTGTGGGCGAGCGGCCGACTTGCTCTCCACCTCCCATGGGGTATTGCCATGCTGGCTTTCGAACGGGATAAAGTCTAGGACCGGGCTCTTACTGAAGACCGGCACGAATCTCTGGACCGATTGCTTTGCCATGTTGCCTGCACTGCTTTGTTTTCGATCCTGGGCCTCGCTTGCTTCGCCTGTCCAGGTGACGAAGCGCGTCAACCAGATCCCCATGTTCACCACACCAACTGCGACTTCTTTCCGCGACGCTTCGTACTTAGCAAAGGTCGCCTCCAAGTCCTCGGTGCCCGGCTCCGGGTTCTTGTCCAGAGTCGCTCGTAGGTTGTTAACCAAAACACTGGCTGACATAACAGCTGTCATAGCGCCCTGACCGTTCACGGAGGTCATCTTGCAACAGGCATCTCCGACGATCACAACTCGGCCATGATACCATTTCTCTGCCACGCCTTCTTCCTGGTGAAGCAGCACGGCAGTGGCTTCTTCCCGTCGAGGCCAAATTTCCTTCAGCTTGATACCCGGGAATATCGTCAGGTCGGCCATCTCCTCGGCAAACTTGTCCGCGTCCTCTTCCGTGAACCTCTTGTTCTCGGGAGGAGGTCCCTGCAACCGTTTAAGAACAGTGAAGTACATGGCATCGCGCAATCGGATTGATTGCGAGGCTGTTCCAGGTCCATGCGACTCGGCAAAGTCGCCTAGCGCAATGTCATCCCGGATACCGCGCGTATGACCGAATAGCGACAGATACGCCGGGACCATCGGTGACGCAGGCTTCGAGTCGCCCGACACGGCCGAACCATTTCCAAGACGCTGAATGAGTTCTCTGGCCAGGCTGTGCACGCCATCGGCGGCGATTACAACGCTTCCATCCACCACGCTTCCATCCGCTAGATGTACGCGCACTCCATCCTTGTTCGTTTCAATTCTTACTGCATGTGCGTTTGCTCTGACTTTTGTGTCGCGCTCGGGCAAGTTTTCATAAAGAACGCGAAGAAGGTTCCCGCGGGAGAGTCCTATCGTGGGATAACCAAGTCTATAATGTAATCGTTAGTTGCCTTCCGCGCTGATCTTCGAGGGTTAACTCACTCATCTTCAATAGCCTCGAAGACGCGGTCGCTGCATAGGGACTCGCCGCTATGAGTAAAGTGTGACTTAGTAGTTAGGCGCGTTGAGTATTGCAAGGCCGGCTTGTATAAGCCCAACTGGTCCATCAACCGCACGAAGGGTGACCATAGCACAAGTAGCGCTCCGCGAAACCTCACGATCTCCGGCTGCCTTTCGAGGACTACAAAGTCGATGCCCGCTGCGGCTAGTGCGTGTGCTGTAAAGAGACCAGCCGGTCCTCCGCCAAGTACGATCGCGCGAAATCCAGTCATAGCTCGTTCTGAAAAATTCCAACCGAAGTAGAGCAAGTAGAGCAAGTATAATATCCTATGATGCGAACAGGTATACTGTCCAAGTAGAAAGGCAGGAGACCCAAGTTGAGGACATGCTGTTGATTTATAGTTCAGAGGTTGTTTTGTTGTTGGGACCATAATCTGACAATCTCAACATACTTCACCAAAGACCCTGGCGAAGTGAATTCTCCATCCCTTCCTAACCTCGGCTCTGGCCGTTTGTTCGCCCCCTTCCGACCTATGATTTATTGTATCTGATATGAGTATTGTGCATTATGTCGGCGCATAGCCAATGACGAATAGTAAGACGCCATTCACCCGTCAACCTCCATCAGTGTGCCTTGCGTGCAGTTAAGGTAGGCAAACATTCAGTGAATAAGGTAAACGAGTCTCCAGGGATCTTAATCTACCAGCTATGTGGATACCGTCAGGCTCGGGAAAGGTAATAAAACAGGCAGCATTGCGAGGGCCAAGCTGTCATGAGTAATACAATGGATACGAATCCCACGCACGGCCCGCATAATTTGCACCTCTGAAATATGTCGAGCGTTTCTCGTGAATCATTTTCGACGGTTCACGGTAATAAAATCTCGCCGCCGGTTTAACCTCTGCAGTAAAAAGGCGAGAGCGAGGTCCCATTCCATAATGATCCGACCACTCCGAGCCGCCGCAAATAAGATCGGATTCGCACTCGCTTGAAGCGGGGATCAGCGTCTCCGCGTCCGCTAGTCATCTGTACAGCAGTAGTTAGGGTGGGCCAGTCATCAGACCGGCTATGGTATTTAGTCTCGTCGTCAGCCGCAGACGAAATCAATTACTATAGTCTACTATTTTTCATAACATACTAATGACATGTCGGATAGTTATCCCCGAGGCTTGTTGTCAACCGCTCCGCGTACATGATATCGCCCATGAGCCCATCACTCTTATAGTATCGTGCCACGAGTTTCAAGTATTCATTAACAGGCTTCTCGTTCGCTTTATCTCCGGGTAGATCCGCGACGTTTCAATAGTCCGTAGCGTCATGTGTGTTCACAGTATACCGAGAATCTCAGAGATGCCGAAGGCCTCGTTGCGTTTTCCATCACGAGGTCCAGCTTGTTTCTTCGTGCATAGTGTACTGTATGTTGCGATGTAACTACAGCACCTCGCCATGAGTCACGCTGGGTCCTTCGAAATCACCAATTATAGCACAACGAGTTATTTGATTGCTTAGTGCCTTGTCCTTTCTTACAACGTGACGCGCCATCATGGGGGGCGAGGCTTCTGTCAGTGATGTCGGTTCAAATGACGGACTGCTAGGATCAGTCTATCATACCTAAGCCTCCGTCATCTAGTGAGTTGTTAAGCCGCACCCCAGCCTTAAGGCACTACTAAAACAACCTTGCAACCGTATTTCAAACTGTTTACAATGTCAAAGATATTTACTCTCCCTTTTTCTTCCAATCCAAACCATCGGTTCACTTTTACCGTCCTTGCCAAATGTAAGGCACGATGGGCGTTTTGGGTCTAACTACCCTCTTGTTTAATACTCTGTGCTCGGGGAGGACCTCTGCGATGTCTGTACTCAAATCCCGACGTTACCAGGTGTCTTCAGTGCCATACAGGAGAGAGCCCTTAGTTAGACTCGATTTGAACCCTATATTTCTTTTAGTTAATTATTCTTGATCTCGTAGAAGAGAGAAGACCCACGTGGACGGCTGGATCTGAATCATAAAAATCTCTCCGTCAATAACGCAGACAATATTCCGAACGTTGTGCTACCGACTTGATATCATCCAACAACGCTTAGTCAAACCGCCGTCACTTAGGCGATCATTAGTAATTTACTTGGGGCTTTATATATGAGTATAGGTTCTATTTAATCGTGCGACAATCGACGTTTAACTAGCACTATTATTAGTCTCGAGATAATTTTCAACTAGTTATATCGTATCGTTCTATTATCATTTTTTGAAAGCAAGAAGATGTTATAAAAAAAAAAAAAGGTAAGTTACACCAAAGGCAGTTCGAACGCTCCTATTCTTGGCCCAAGGGAAGAAAAAGCAAAGCCAACTCGGTAAGGTTTGAGCCGGGATGGCATTTCATTTGTTGCGAGTTTCTTGCTACTTTGCTGGGAAATGGAGGGTCAATTATGACATATGAACTTGCTCTCTTTGTTATCCTAAACCTATAGGTGGTAGAGGCGGCGTGCGAATCAAACTGACCGAGACTTGCGCTACGCCGTGTCACGTCAGTACTTTCAAGTTGTTTGCTACATACAGCATACACTGCCTACCTACTCTAGGGAGAGTGGTAGAAATATGCATGATATGACGATTGAGTGCCCAATTTTATAGTCCGCTTGTGCTACCAAGGTGTTTTGTAAAGTCAAATAGGCAACCTGTTGTGGTTTCTGCAACCGAGGCCATTAACCAAAATGGCAAGCAATTGATCGCCTAATTTCTCGTACATCACGGCTTCAAGAGATGGGCCTCCATATTGAGACACTCAGCGTATATCAGCCTCGCCTAGACAATGCTTGTAGGACTCTTACTGATCAGGCCTACATATTAGGTGAAGAAGTTTATCTATACAATTTAAGAAACAAGAGATGTTATAGGATTGAAGTTAGAATATGTTTCGCTAACAGTGTAAATGTACAGAGCTTGTTGCAAGCTAGATTTAAAGCTATAAGACGCCAGCCATGTCCTCAAATGTAGAATCGAAAGTCCCCAAATTCGCCACTGGGCTCCAACCGTCATCATTCCGCGTTGCTGGTGAGAGCGCGTGTACGACCAAAGCCGTCCCAATCCAATGGTCCGCGGGTCTGTAAACAAGCCAGGCACTATTTCTGGAGAAGAAGGGAGATAAATGAGTCTGGAAGGTGTAGTAAGAAATAAAATCAAAAAAGGGCTATCTTCTGACTAAGGAGTTTGTTCGGGTTCGGGTTCGGAATTGACGTCTGGAGCTGGATTTGCTAGCATGTGATAAAATACAGGGCCGTGGAGCGAGGCAAACATTATCAACGAGATCTACTACGTCACAACCGCACAAATCATCACCTGTAAAGGGATTTCTCTCGCCCTGCTCTGTCACAGGAAGCCGAGTTGTTGCCAGTACCTAACTAGGTGAACGATAAGTCTGGTGTCAAATATCCTCAAACCGGCTCGTCTTCAGTATCAATGACACATTACTCTCATTCCGCTAGTTTATACGCCTGCAGCCAAGTATGGCAAGTTGTCTGTCATGCGACCCAATTGCCCAGCCGGATCGCGGGGCCGATTACGGTGCGCCATGTCGGAGCCTGGCTCCGGGATGCAACCCCGGCCTCCCGTACCTGAGACCGGCCCTAAGACCACTGCACCTAGCTGGAGCTGACAAGGCACTCATATACCATTATGCCACTAGCAAGCAGATGTCAGGTGCTTGGCATTTTGCTCCAGTGGTACTTCCCTCACAATCATTTGAACGGAATATGAGGCCCTCAAGGGCTTCCACAAGCAAGATTAGGAGATAGTGGCGCAAGATATATAGCGCATTGCCCATAGGTTGCGATGAAATAATCAATAATGGCTTGGTTTGTCGCTCGTATGAGGGCTGCTTAACCATGTTAGTGAACAGACAGGGCACAATAGAAAACGCCCCAAATTGGCCTCGGCTGAGACAATTTCGACTCACCTGAGTAACTAGTGCCACAATCCCATCGAAGGAACTGAATTTTCTAACGTACTGTCTGCTGGCTGTAAGGGAGTATATTCCTAAGGATCACTTACTTCCTGGCAATCGTCCCAGAGTCTTATAGATGTAGATGTTTTGTCGTGATGTGTAAAGCGATTGTAAATACTGATGATTGTGCCGTTAGAGTGCTATGCGTAGCCCTTTACGGCGTAATCGTTAGAATATGGGGTAGGCATGGCAACTCAATGTCGCGGAGTTGATCCATGTATCTAAAAAGGGTAGGATAGAGTATCTACACGTGTAGAACCCTGCGTGCCCGAATCTCACCACATTGCATGTCATACGGCAAGGACAGCCAAGACCCGTCAAGACCTGTCAAGCCATATGTCTCAGCCTCGACCAGGCTATTGGTCGGCGACTATACAGCCTCTGCAATGAAGCCTAGAATCGGAGCCTAACAGAAGAGGGGTAATAGACATTGCGGTGAAGGACATGTGCATAAATAGAAGGGAAGAAGCGGGGTTACATTGGGATCAGAAAGAGGAAACATAGACTCCTTTTGACCCAAGGAGAATTATTAGTTGGGGGCGAAGGATCACACATGCATTGCACCCAGAAACAACTGCTACCAACATTGTCTCAAACCTGCATGGAACCCTGTGACATTTTTGACATCCGGAGGATTTGTGGCAGGTCCACTTACCGACTTCAGCTCCAGCTCTGCCCACCTGCCTCATCTCGGTATGCTTGATGACAATAAGGCGTGAAACAGGAACGGACTGCGTTTGCGCAGCCTCAACTAGCTGCATTCTTATCGAACTATATGCACCACGCCGGTCTGGTGCAACCTCGATTCAGGATCGCGGAGTCCGTAAGATTCTCCTCCCGTTTCATAGGCTGGCTTAGAATAGAACCATCAAAGATGAGTTGATAAGTACCAGTAGCCTCGGCCTTGGGCTTCGTAGGGTTCTCCTGTGGTTTCTCCAACGACCTTACCCGCCCACGGGCCTTGTTAATATGAACTTCGAAGCCTACTTATTTCTTTGGTAATCATGAAAACTAATTTTATATATTCGTCCTTACTAAGCCTGGTACTCGTATCAAGCGTTGATGCAAATGGCAGGCCGCATCAACTGAACGTTCCAAAAATCCCATCGCCATCGGACACTTTGCGTGCTCTCTCAAAGGCGATACAACATAGCAGGCTGTTAGGACGCGATAATAAACCGAAAAATGCCACTAAGATCGCGAAAAGTTGGAATGGCGCCACGCTTTTCAGCCTGTGAGAGAAAAATCCATAATACCCTGTAAGATGAATCAAGCCCGTATCTGACTTGATGGATAGCGAGGGCCAGGTAGCAGAGGGCGATACATCGATATCCGCTGGGGTTGAAGTGACGTGTGTGACATGCTACGTAAAGGGGCTCGTCACGACTGAACTTGGCTTTGCCAGCGATTTTGACATCGCTCAAGCCATCACGAATTTCACCAAAGATGTTGGAGAGGAGATTGAGAACGTCACAGAAACCGCTTTTAACTACCTGAAAAATGAAACCCCGGAATTAGCGGCGAACCTAACCGATGATTTCGACTTCGGCGATATTGACTTCCCACCCTTGAATATCAGTTTCAATGTTGACGTACCGGACATTCCCGAATGTCGCCTGCACTTTCAATTCGATGACCTGGAACTCTACATGTTACTGGACACTGTCCTCTCGGCGGGCACGACGTATACGCTCAATCTCTACTCGAGCAATACCCCGATTGGGCTCTCGATCGATAGCGAAACGTTTGTGGGAGTCATCGTCTCTATCGACCTCGTTTTAGGGGTTGATGCCGATATTGATATTAGCAGCGGCCTGCACATTAAAGTCGATGATGGGATGGCGCTGGATCTTTCACTTTTTAGCCAAAATGTTTCACGTGTGGCTTTGTAAGTGGTCATGAATCCATACAACGTTGTCCGACGTCTTAAGCCAGAGAGACTGATGCTTGACATGTCAGTAATGGGGGATCCTTCGAGTTCCTGCCTGTCACCGTCCAGAGCGCAAGCGGCGTCCTGACGGCAAGGCTGCGAGTAGGCATGCACGCAGGCATCTCACAAGAATTTGATCAGTTCAGTGGGTTCATACCGGTTAGCACTGGCACGGAGGTGGTGGTCTACGCCGATTTGGCTGAGTTCACGACGAACATTACGGCTGTACCGGAGGGCGACGACAACGACTGCCAACTGCGCGTCCAGCAAGTGTACCAGCTGGCGCTGGGCGCCGCTGCCGGCGCAACTCTCGCCATTGGACCACAGACCTGGGGTCCGGATCCCTCGACGAAGATCCCCATCTTCTACACAACTTTGGCCGACGAGTGTGCCGAGTCTGTGACGAAAACTGCCTCCACCGCTGCCGTTACTACACCTACATCGATAGTTGCTGCGAGAGCGGATAAAAATGTGACGACGACGACCCTAACAGATGAGGCCACATTCACAGGCTTGGTGTGTGTATCGACGGGTCTTAGCGAGTGTCCTGCCTCCCTGCAGAGCACGACCAAGGTTACAAGCACAAGGACCTTGGTGGTCACGGTACCCTCAGGTTCCGAGGCTACGTTCCCAGCGACGACGCAGAACAGGATTCCGGAGACGATCCCCTTCTCGAAGAACCTTAAGAGCGTTGCTGCAACGACTGGAAGTCCCATCTCGTATGTCCCGCCGCCGCCGCCGCCGCCGTCCTCGACTGCGACAACGGCCGACTCGGGAGGCCAGGGTGACAAACCAAACGGTGAACCGCCCGCAGGCAAAGCCGGCGTAAATACACCCCTCATCATTGGCCTTACTGTTGGCCTCGGCGTCCCGTTCCTGGCCATTGTTGTTGGCGGCATATAGTGAGTAAACCCCCTTCCCCAGTCCCTGTGCTCAACCTTGCGCATTCCCCGCCTAGACGTTCTTCGGCTAATAGTTTTCATTTTGCAGTCTCCTCTTCAGGCGGCGGAAATATGCAGCCATTGCCGGGTCGGAGGTATTTCATGTCGTCGCACCACAACCGCAGACCGACGACATTCATTCACCAGAAAAGAAACCAACAACAACGGTGAAAACGATAAGCAGATCTGGTAGAAGTTGAATATGGGTTTAATACGTGGGTTATGTAAAGATGGTGCGAACATACAAGTTATCTCGAGTAATTTAGTTTTATTATTATAAGCAAGCTCTATGAAAACTGCCCACAGATTCTCCACCAGGTTAGCACCCGCGCACGTCCCCGGCAGGGGGAGCCCTGTGTCGGAATTAAGGGGTTGAAATAACTAGCCGCATTAAGTAGGTACATTACCCACTCGCACCAAATTTGTATGTGATAGAGACCCCCAAGGGGTCGCACTCGGGTGCAGCTGTTGCCAGTGGCACCCCGCCCTGCGGGGTAGGCCATCTGGCAACGGCTGACTCACAGATAGCTCACACACACAGATATTACCGTCTCCGCTGGCAATACCTACCTAGGTATCTGTTTGTGTTCCTTTTCCTTTAATTTACATCTTTGTTTTTACTTTACAACCCGTATTACACTTATCAGTATAGCGCACTAGAATTCAAGCAATGTAATAGAACGCGATATATACTTTTAAAAAAATTAATTAGGAATTGCTCAATTCTAACAATTAACAGTTATATATCTACCTTTAGGGCTAAAATAAACAACTTATTTAATATAAAAAGAAAAACAGCACATACCACGCATGATCTATTCTTAGTAAATATTGAAATGGCCTCTGCTGACAGATGTAGGTGTTATACACAGCCTTTATATTAATAGCACTATAAAAATGGAGGAAAGCGAACACTTAACATGATAGTACAGCCATAAGTACACATTCAAAGTCAGATAACCAATTGATCATTCAAAGTAAGATGATAAAAACTTAATAATAAAGTTGAGTTGTTCTCTTTTGTTTTTAACGTAAGCGAGCTCCCTTGCGTGAGATATCATGTTTAGATATGCCAAGACTAGATTCAAGGGGATTTACCAAAGCAATAAAAACTACAAGCTAGCTATCACTATTATACCTCATTTCTATATATCAAGACGAGCACTGTTATCTTGAATTCGAACTCGTAGATCCGTATCAGCAACACAATATTGATAAACTCTAATGCGGGATTCTTAGTATATTGTGTTAATGAAGCTTGATAGGTCGTATCAATCCTACTGTATCCTATGCTGAATTGGGTCGGCTTATACAGTTTTATTAATATACCCTGCCGCCTTGGACTGAGTTCCCCCTATAGCGGTGAACTAGCGTTTTATCTATCGAACTGCGGCAAGGCATCTCTAAGGCCGGCTTGCATAGAACTTATCTACTAGTATAAGATAATAGGCTGGAAAAACTACACATGATCAACTCTTGGGAGATGTCTAGAGCCTTTTTCACACTATCTTACAACGTATCGTGCGCAGGGGGTGGAAGTCATATAGTCAGTAAGTCTTCTGTTATCGCGAATTGATAATCCCAAGTATTCGAAACTAACATCACGCTTGTAGCTACAACCGGGAGATATCTTAACAAGATGTCTATCACTCAAGGCACCCAGTCTCCAGAACATGTTCACCAATATGATTCAAGTCTAAACACCAAGACAGGCGAGAATCATACTCCATGTGATGAAATAGAATCTAACTCACGCGGAGGGCTAGAAAGAAATAAGTCTGAGTACAAGCCAGTTGCCCTACGGTGGCCTTTCTTGGCCGCAGTGTTAGCGGCTCCAGTCATCACGCTCGTGCTCTTGAGTTCTGCTATTAACACCCTGCCTCTTATGGAAAATCATGCAAAGCATCCCTCTCAACCCGTTGGACCGACAAAGAACACTCCACAGTCTATAATAGCCACCGGCAACGTGAAAGAAAAAGCTACAACACTAGAGAGTGCAAAAACATCACAAAGCTTTCAAGACAACAGTCCTAGTCCGGTTTTTGTCGCAACTATCACCTGTGTATCAGAGACATATTACGTCACTTATACAGGACAGGAAAATTACGGCCAGATCGGTTATCAAACGGTCACTACCACAGCCACATGCCAGGGACAGGAGACTATTACGAAGACTGTTACGGTGGTGTCAGAATACTGTGGAGAAATTGGGTATCAAACAATCACAGTCACAGTGATGGATCAAGAGACCATTACAAGGACCGTTACCGAGACAATAAGAGAGATTATCAGAGACAGCATTACAGAAATCATTACAGAAACCATGATCCCTCTACCCCCTCTACCGGCTAGCCACGGCGACCTTGAGACCATATGGGTCACGAAATCACTAATCATTGTTACATCCTCTGTTTCCAGAGGAGATATCAGCGATGTGGTAGAATAAACAATCGCAGTGACATACATTGCATTGGGATCCTCGAAGATGACGGGCAGTTACATTGGCATGGGAAATAGCGAATCAGCTAATGTGCCAGGCAATTTTTTCAATGTTGGCGAGCAAGCAGCTTCTATGGGAGATGTTAAATCACAGACGTCTCTCACCCATTCCGGAAGTTTCGAGACCAAAGTTATAACAACGAACCCACTATATTATACGACGAGGAAAAAGGTCGACATAAACAACACTCTGGATCCATATACAACGGAGATTCCTGTTGTTTTAATCGATCCCAATAGCTCTCCCACCACAACTTCAATGGCTCAAGTCTCTGTAGCCGCCATCGAGCCGGATAGCGATGTTATCTATATTAGGGATAAAATAGGTACCCTAAGAGTGACTACTCTGCTAAACTTAGGGGACTCTCCGATAGCAACATTAACGATATCTCCCGACTTAGTCCCGTCGTTAGCAACAACTACGCTAACTAACGCTAAGGGACATCCTGCCATTACACAAATTTGGACCGTCATGGTGTCACACGGCAAAGACCGCCATGACCCGCCATGACCCGTCAAGACCTGTCAACCCATATGTCTCAGCCTCGAACCAGCTATTGGTCGGCAACTCTCTCAGCCTCTGCAATGAAGCCTAGAATCGGAGCCCAACAAGAGGGGCAATAGAAAATATTTGCCAAAGACCTACATATAAATAGAGGGATAGAAGCGAGGTTACATTAGGATCAGAAATAGAAAACATAAACTCCTTTAGACCCAAAGAGATTTATTAGTTGAATATAAACCCTTGTTCCAAGCCCTTGAGATCAAGCCCTTGTCACACATAGCCACGCCTCCGCCCTCAACAGAGACTGGCAGCAACGAAGTTCCGATAGCAACTATATCGAGGCCCCCGGTTCCTCCGGAAACTTATACCATGGTATATTATATCGGGCCTGGGCAATACTTCATTGGCATGTTTCTCCCAACTATTATCACCAATTTAATCGCGATGTTTGTGCGAATAATCAGCACAAATGCTAACTATTTCCAACCATGGCATTCACTTACCCATCGTATGGTGCGTCTGGCCGTGATTCGCTCTTCCTTCAGCCCGGTGGTTGGCGATCCATTTTCAGAAGCGTTCGATCTGTGTCGAGTAGAGAGGTGCTCCGTTTCCTGGCGAACCTTTGCTAATACTCTCAGCGGTGCTGAGTCCCCTCTCTGCCGAAGCTATTTCTTTGAATCTAAGGGGGCAATGCGCAAAAGAGGCCAACACAGCGAAGAACTGCGCCTGGGTCCTCAGCGCTTCACCCCATGTATCAGGGGCCTCCATTGTCATCCTAGCGCTCATGGCCTTTACGCTAGTACTATTGCTTGGTACACTCAGGAAGTGGTACTTGGAGGTTAATACGAACCCTCGAAGCATTTGCACACTCGCTTCGCTCTCTTTGAGTAAGGAGGTTCAGCAGCTTGTTGTTGGAACGGAGACCCCCCTCAGAAACCAGCGCCGTGACCTGCTAACGCAAAACTTCGAATTACGGCAATTCCAACTAACAACTAGGAAGACAGAATACGGTATTGTAACGCTAGATGAACCGAACGAAGTACAGTCCTAACACGCGCACGGTAGCGATAACAGAGTTGTTCCCCCCGCCAATAAACCCAAGACCGGTGCATCTTCAAAAAGGCAACCATCTACAAAACCTTTTACGTTAGGCTATCTCCGAAAATTATTCCTACTCTTTATGGCCCGTGGCGTGCTAGTTCTAGTTCTTTACTATTCTCAAACCTTAAGTGACACAGCATTTAAAAGGTTTATCAACAGTAATTCTTTTGGCGTACGATTCCTAATTACAAGCTTGGGTATCGTGATATGCTTCCTTTGGTCTTCCCTTTTGATAGTAAGTAACTAACACTTAACGGATCAGCAAGTTGAGCGACACTGACGTAGTAAAGGTGTTGCCGTCATAAGCCCCTATCAGCTCTTGGCCAGCAGGCTTCAAAGTGCTTTCTGGCCTCTAGTATGCGGCCCGTACTCGTTGCCCTTACCTTGCCGCTATATGCCTGGCTTCGGTGTTCTCTGAGTTTTTCGGCCATTTTTTGAGTAGTGTTCTTTTTTAGGTTACGCAAACATTCCTGGTTTTCTAGATAAGCATTTGGATATCGGTTGGAATTTTATCTTTTACGATCATCGTTATAGTTACATCTTTCTTTATTAAATGGCCATATATAACGGCCCACCCGAGGAGCATTGCTGGAGCTATATACTATATCTCCGATTCGCCCATGCTTGAACGGTTCGACGGGCTAAGCATATTGAAGAGGAAAGAAAGAGATCAGAGGGTGATGAAACTGGACCTCCTGTACGAATTTAAGAGAAGATCAATTATTTGGGCAGAGTCCGTATGGGCATCAATACCTCTGATAGGAAAGGTTGTATGCCATTATAAGTGTAAGTCATGTTGTGTCTCAAGGTACAAGGAGTTGTTATTAAAACAGATAGACACCTGAGGAAATACGGTTTTAATTTAAACATTACCACTCAGTAGTTCTAACTAGATCTTCATAAGTTCTAATTATTATTATTATGAATAGTTATCGAGAAGCTAGGTATCAGGTTACTATTGACGATCCGAAATGAAAATAAGGCCGCCAACGCTATAATAGGGGTGTTGAGTGAGATAGAGGCCTCTGATATCGACCTTATAGACAAGATCCAGTCCCTTATCAAGGGGTCCCTCGTCAACACTGTAGAGCTTATATGACTAAAGCGTAGCCTTCAGAGAACCAAATACACCCAATAGTTCGCCAAAACCCAGCGGATGCCCGAAACACACCACTACAGTTAGGAGGGCTGGTAACGGCGGCGGAAGGGAAGGTGATAGGGGAAAAGGGGGCCAGTAAAGACCTCGAGAAGGCCCGGAAGTTGATTGTCAGGAGTATTGTTCTCTAGAGTGAAGTTGGGTCACAGGTAGGTAGTCGGTAGGCAGCGGTTAGGTAGAAAGGTAGGGGTAAGGACTCAATACCATTGATTCCTGGCTTTTCTCAATACTAGGGGACGGATCTACTCTTTATATACACAGATCTCACACCAACTCTTCACCTTGTACGTAGCTTCTACTCTAGTGGGACCTATTACCCTGACACAACTACACGTGGGACCTTTGAGACCCCCAGTTGGTTGTCATCGGGTACTGTAGATAGAATAGGAGAAGTCGGTCGATCAACCATAATGATATCGCCGCTTACACTGCTTCCTATCGGCTGGTCAAGTCGGGACAGCGTGTTCACTTACGAACATGGGTCCGATCAGCGAGACGTATTGTCATCTTTCACCAAGTCAACCTCGTCCGCCTTAAAGCTCATCTCGTCCTCCTTGACTGTCACAACCGGAGTAAGCGCTACTGAGGGCGCTAGGACCTCCTCTAGGCTTTTGACGGCGGAAGCCTGGTACTCGCTTTCCTCCCTTTCTAGCTCGGTAATTCCTATCGCTCTGACGCGATTCAACTCTGCCCGTTTGGAGCTGAGGATGCGCTTATTACACTCTAGCTTCCCGATCACCTCCTGGGTGTTGAGTCGGAGCTTCGCCAGCATCTCCCGGCGCGTGGCATCCCCCAGAAGCGCGGTGAATTTCTCAGCGTTGATGTGGACCCTGTGCACGGCCGTATGCCGGAGGTCGGCCAGAGAGCACAGCAGCTGGTCGTAAGGTCGCACGATCTCCCCCAGGCTCCCGAAGAGCTCGCCCTGGCGCAGGCGAAGCTCTGGCACCCAGTTGTTAAGCTCTACCGCTTCGGGACAATCCCACTGCCGCATTTCCAGCACTTCCGGCATGGCGCGGCGTCCGAAGTCGAAACATGCGTTCTCTAGTAATCGCTGGGCGTGGGTGAGGATGCGGTCCTGTGTCCTTAGGGGGAAATAGATCGAGGATCGTGACCGGATACTGCTACGACTGCGCTTCCTTGTGGAAGAATTCGAATCGTGGCAGGTATCGACGAAGCACATCATTAACAATTAACGACTATACCAATATAAGGATGAGAAGAAAGAAGTGCCGCATACAACTCTCCATCCCGGAATCTTCAACCTGAGAGGCGAAATCCTGCATATTCTCAGAGCCGCCTCGCACAGCTCCGGCAATAGCGTCGGGTCCGTTTACGGCAGCCCCAACCCCGAACGCCCCTACTTCGGCATCTCGAGCGGGCGAGACGTCGATGACGTCGGGAAAGCGGATCCTGGCTTTGAGTGTGGACTCGAAACTACCGTCGTGGAGGAGGCTCCACGCAACCTGGCTTATGGCTTTTATGCTGTACGTGTTGGGAAGGTTCGACGCCACCGCGTCCTGCAGCGCTGCGTCGCTGATGAGCTTGCGGACGACCTTGAGCTGCCGCACCGTGGCGTTCCGGCCCTCGAACACATTCCTCAGGGCCAGATACCTCACTTGAACGCAGAACGCGGACATGGTGCTTGTTTTCTTCCAATATCACGCTCCCAAACGCGCCCAATCTTCGACCCCTCGCATGTGCTACGCTGGAGACGCGTTATGATAGGGCGCGCCTCCTACCAATCGAAATGGCTGTGATTCAGCCATGGTCCAACAGCCAAGGCAACTTCTGCATCTTGACATTATGGTAAGGTTACAGTGGAACAAAAGGCTACAATAACTTGAAACAGACGCCTATTGCTTTCTCAATTGACACTGAATAACGCCCGCCGAAACCTGTTCCCAGATTACAACCTGTTAGTTGCGTTGTGCCGGAGTGGCCCAACTGCGAGCCGAGCGCCCGTTAGCACGGCGTTGCATTGGATGACATGGTAGCCAATGGCGTTCTTGAAAGAACCCGGAGATGAAAGTTGCCGTTACCAGGTAAACCGTCCTGTTATTGTTATGGCCAGTAAAGACATCGAGAAGGCCCGGAGTTGATTGAGGCAGCGGAGCGCAGGGCACATGATGCTCGCAGAGCGGTCTTATTTCAAAAAGCCCTGCAGCTACGGATATCTGATGTTAAAGAGAGGGATGAAGGAGGTTGGGGGGGCTAAAGCACAGGGCGGTCAGGCCTGGCGGAATATCTGCACCGCCATGATGAGTCAGCAGGCACCTTTGTGCTAAGCGTTCGGCCAGCCACATGTTACGCCATGGTTCGGCTCCAACCCTTTTCCATCCTGCGAAACAGTTGGATGGGCTAACCTTGACAGGATATTGATATTTCACATATTTGCGGCCACTTCGTTAACCGCCTTGTTTTCATTCGTTTCTAATATCCCCTTTGCTTTCACCTCGACTTTCGTCACTCATTTCATATGTTCACGGTCGGCGGCAGCCATGGCCGGGCATTATACTCTCCGCTCCTCCTAATTAGCCAGCGATCGCTTTTCTCCACGACATGCTGCCGATCAGCCGCCGCCTGGGCTGGCTCGAGGTATCTCGACAGTACCATTCTACAGCCCCGTGGGCCTGTCGCTGAGCAGTTGGCTGCCACCGGAATATGGCGCAGCCACGGGGTGAAGCGCCGCCCCAAGTCGTCTCCTACTAAGAAGCGCTCGTCGGCTGTCCCCCCCACACCCACTGGCGATAAGGCGCGTGTCAACATCGTAAGCGACAAGCTATGCGACGACGTCCTGTCTTACATCGGCCGTTCCCTCGAGCGCCATCGCGGATGCGATATCCTCGACATCTACCCAGGCGCCGGCGTATGGAGCAGCAAACTACACCAGTTTCTCCAGCCTCGATCCCACGTACTACTGGAACCCGATGCCGAGCTATACCGCCCGTTTCTCCAGCCACTGCTCGACCAGCCCGGCACGACGCTGGTCCCCAAGTCTGGCATCATCTGGCGTGAGCTCAACTCGGTATTAGTGCCCGAGTTTCTGCCTCATCAGGCCATCCCGGACGACGTGAATGCGCGCAATGATACACTGCTGGTGACTGCCAACCTTGCTTTCCATCCCAAGAAGCGCTTCCTCCACTTCGAGTCCATAGCATCCTTGATATTACACCAATTCGTCGACGCCATCCGCACCAGTGGCCTGTTCCAGCGCTATGGCCTCGTTCACATGCTGGTGTGGACGCGCACTGATGACAAGCTGAATTTCATACCCAGAAATATACAGAGGCGGAAGCGGCAAGCACTTGAAAACGACCTGGTATGTGAATGGGTACAGGAGGTCTGCGGAGGCGGGACAGCGTCAAGCGGTTGGTTTGTTCGCGAAGATGCGATCAATCATGCAAGTCTGGTATCGACAATTAAGAAGATGCGGTTAGCAAAGCTCGAACTACCAGCTGGTCGAGAGCCCGAGGGTTTCCAGGAGACACTGGCGGCAGTCGAAGCGAAGAACCGAGTACTGTTACCGGGAAAGCACGCCCCGACGTTCAAAAGGCCCTACCATGATGTATTAGCTGGCCTACGGGCCGCCGATGTCGAGCAAGGCGGTCTCGCTGAGGACTCGGCTGATCTCAGAACCATGAATGTTTACACTTGGAGAGCCAATGCAGATGTTAACAAGGCCGAGCGGCTTCTAAGCCACTCAAAGCACTTGGACAAAATCATAAGGCTTCTCAAATCTGAAAAAGCAACTCCCGAAGCGATAGCAGCTGCCGAGCTCGAATGGGAGACGGAGGTGCGAGAGCTCTCAAATACGTTTCTGGACGAATTTGTGACGTACAAAGACAACTTGAACGCATTCCGTCGGACGCCGCCGCTGCTTCAATGGGACCGCCGGAAGTACGAGCCCATGACGGTACAGGCTGAGGAGTTTTTCCCCAACACCCACTGCAGTCTTCTAGACATTCAACCCAGGGCGCTTCATCCGCTCATGCGTCAGACGGGGCCAGGTTCGAACCGCGCCGCTGACATGCTTGACATTATTCTGGGATCGTTGATGAACCAGACCACGCAACCGCTCGGCCCTAGCCTGGATTCCTTGTGGCCTGGTGCATCGGACTATATCTTGCCGCGGTGGACCAGTGTGCGAGACTTGTCTCACGGAGGCTTTCCTCACAACCTGCGCTACGCCGAGCCCGCACCGCGGCTGCTGGATGCGCGGCAGTTGGAAGAACTCCTCGAGCTTTGGATGGAGTGGCCGTTCCGCCCCGAGTTCAATGAATTGGTGGGACGGACGCAAGATGACCTGAATGAGAAATTTGACGATGGTACTCCCAATGAAGCGTAGCTTGGAAATGGCAGCTTGGGATACTTTGTATCATTAGGATGAACGTTCTCGGATGCCAAAGGTATCTGTCTATCTGTATATAAGTGTACGATGTGGGATCTGGATATACCTTTACTAGCGATTGTACACTGTATACTTTGAATATATCAAGCGAGAACTCGTTATGGTGGTATCTACATGAGACAGCCTGTCATGATGTAACTTGAGCTGCTTGCGCCCAACATTTTTCTTTTATGTGAAGTTTCACAGCATCAGTGCTGGAACCTATGACTATTATATGCGCAACAATGCCCGGACAGATAATCCCCAGCGGGCGGATAGTAGAACATAGGTTACTACGATGCAGTTGGGATGACTATGCTATCTGATTCCCGAGACGCATATTATGCCTACCTAGGTAGGTTTACGTACCATGTAAATGTCTCGTCCCGTGAGGTTGCCCACCCAGACATAGTCGCTATTTTCTATCTCGGTCAGTGAGACCTCGTACAATGTACTTACATTGTGTTAGGTACTATTGAATACTGCAGCTGTTAATCATGGCCGCAGAAGACTGTATTGAAGGGAAATACCTAGATACGTTCTATCTACTACCAAACAGAAAGCCTAGGTAGATATTTTAGTAGGTATAGAAAAGGATCTTATAGCAGTACTGCCCATAGTAGGTATACTTAGCTCGTTATTTGACTATTTTATACGACGTATAAGAACCTTCAAAGAGTAAGAATAAGCAATGTAGCTTAAGTACTTAAGTAAATACATATGTATGTAGGGGACCTAACTTAGGTAGGAGGTAGGTACTTAGCTTGTGCTCTGCAGCTTTTAGGTTCGAGTCCTGTCTGCGCTAGCATGTGTCGGTTGCTCTCTTTATCTACTACAGTGGCTACTACAGTAGTGGAGCCGCTGAGTCCTGTAGCCAAAACAGGAACACTGGCAGCCTCCTTCATTTCCACATATGTATCCTGGTACAACTGCCAAGCCTTGGAAGGAAGCGGGCTCCAAACCCAGTTTCCCGCAACTCCCCTGCGCATCATCTGCTAGTGGTTCGGCACGGTGCCTACAGTAATGTACCCCGTTTAAGACGCTGTACGTCCCGTAGGTTGAAGAGGAGATGCAAGACAAAATAAACTAAGACGAGGGAGGGTATACCGGGTTTTATGTTTCATCTGCGTACTACGTACGTAGGTTTTTCTTTTTCACAAATCGTCAACGTCCCAATTTAGTAACCTACTTACGTACCTAGTTAGATGAACCGGCCACGTCCTCTACTACAACCTACCTCCGCTTGACTGGTATGTAAAGTACAGTAACTAGGTGGCAGGCATTCCGCTGCCTATTAGCGGCCTACCCCTGCCCCAGCACTGGAGCAATGACCTATCATTTGTTATTTCTAGGTATTATTCGGTTTGCTCTCCTTCAAGTACCCTCTGTTTCCTCTCCACTTTCCACCCACGTTCCCTTCGATGAACCATCCAGGCGTGATAGAGAGTGCCTAACAGGAGGACACGGGTCTCAGATGTGGCCCCTTGTTCAATTCCACACCAGCTTGATCCCATCTACGACATACCTACTTCTTGATCTGCGTGTCTAATAGCTCGAGAGTCGCCGGCCTGCCACGCGCTTTTGAGCGCAACCCGATCCCACGCCTCGAGCACTCCTCTTCGTCTAGAGTCTCGCACCGCCGTGCTGGTGGCATCACGATCTCTACCATGCGGTCGCCCGCTTTCCCACCACGGCGGCCATCGCATATCCTACGCTACGTCTTTCCCATCGTGCTCCTGATATGCATCATCTACTACCTCTCGAGCGACTCCGTCCACCCTTCTGTTCCCAACGCCCCCCTATCTCCCGGCCATGGCGCCCCTTTTCTCGAGAATGCCAATGCTGCCGACCAAACCATGGTAGAACACACCCCCGTGCCACCCTCGCCAGACAAGCCGTTGGAGGAGCCAAAGATTCAAGATGTCGTAGACGCCAAAGAGGAAGAAGAGTACGGTTCGGCTGAGAAGCCGGTAGACGAAAGTAGCGAAACGAAAGGCGGGGCAAGCGATACCCACGACGATCCGGAGAGTATAGATGAGGGCATGGCCGTTGAGAAAAACCACGGCGAATCCGGGCAAACAGAAAGCGGCTCTAGCAAAAATGACGACGACTCGACGCCTGCGAAATCGCCAGAGCACTTGAGTTCGGATACCGCCAGTGACCACCCCATCGATGAACTGATCAGGATCGCCGAGAAGAGCTTTAAGGAGGTGCTCGTAAAAGAATCGACCACTCTCGCCGAGGCCGCCAAAGCCTATCGCGAGCGCCGGGGTAGACACCCCCCTCCTGGTTTCGACAAATGGTTCGAGTTTGCCCAAGAAAACAATGCCATTATAGTCGAGGATTTCTTCGACCGCATCTACCATGACCTTAACCCGTTCTGGGGCCTTGATCCAAAGGTCATCCGTAAAGAAGCCTGGGACTTCGAGATGACAATCAACATCCGCAACCACAATGCAACCGCACAGAGCGACTGGTTCTGGACACAGATTTGGCTGAAGATGTTTAAGACTATTGAGCATCTATTACCCGACATGGACGTGGCCCTCAATGCTATGGACGAACCTCGGCTGATGGTGCCGTGGGAAGAGGTGGCGACATATATGCAGAAGGGTGAACGCACCCGTAAATTAACACCTGTAGGCGAGGTTGTATCAACATTCCAGGACCTGCCTCCCCCCGGAAAAGGCTCGAAGAAGCCAGCAACGAGGAAAAAGAACTGGGAAGAAGAAACGAGTAAGACGAGATCCTCATTGGCTCACGGTGTGTAACAACAAGAAACATTAACTCTTGATAGGTCCCTTCTGGCTGATTGCACGCCGCGGTTGTCCCCCGGATAGCCCGGCTCGTCGATTGGCTGTGATATACTCTTACGACCATGCGCCTAACTTCTCGCCAGAGTGGGCCACGCCTCATCTGTATCAAGGTTATGTCTCGAACTTCTCCCTCTCGACCGAATTCTGCCACCAGCCGGATCTGCAAGCTCTCGAGGGCATTTTCATTCATCCGCTATCCACCCGTTCAACTAAAATTCTATGGCCGCTCTTCGGGGGGAGCAAGCTGGCCACAAACAACGAAATCCTTTTACCCGCCCCCATGTACTGGAATGAAGAGGAGAGGTTCACGGGTGGCGATGAGCACGGGCCCGGTTGGGAAGACAAACTTGGTCCACTCATCTGGCGTGGTGTCGCCACAGGAGGATTGAATCAGGAATCGAATTGGCGGGGTTTCCAGCGTCACCGCTTTGTAGCAATGAATAACGGAACGAAACTTGCCCTTGCCGAAGCTGAGATCGAGCCCCCTGTCAACTTCGAACTGCCCGGAGCTGCCTATGATATTACGGCGAGCAAGGAGAGGCGTTTAGGGGAGTGGGTATCTCAATGGGCTAACGTTGGCTTCACCGATCTTATGTGTGACCCGGAGTACGAACTGGAGCTGGAAGACGGCGTGTGCCCTTATACTGATGATCATTTTGAAGTCGTCAAGGGCATGGACCTAGCGGACCAGTTCACTTACAAATACCTACCCGATGTCGATGGCAACTCCTTTTCCGGTCGATATCTCGGCTTCCTTCGAAGTACGGGGGTGCCCATTAAGAGCACCATGTGGCATGAATGGCACGATAGCCGGCTGATCGCCTGGAAGCACTTTGTGCCCATGGACAACCGCTTCGGCGACTATTATGGAATTATGGAGTACTTTTTAGGGGATGGGCAAGTCAGACTGGGTCATGATGCCGCCGCCAAGAAGATTGCTATGGACGGCAAGGCTTGGGCCGAGAGCGTACTCAGGAAGGAGGACATGCAAATCTACGTCCTCCGGCTGTTGCTTGAATACGCCCGCCTATCCGACGATCAAAGGGAAAAAATGGGATGGGTTGACGATCTAACATCATGAAGAGACGAGACGAGCGTTTTTGGGGGAGGGTTATTCGCACATCACACCGACGCGGGATCATTGAGACGAACCGTACCTGTGTATAAGACGGCGCATGGATGGGTGTATCATACGGTCGGCGTTTTTCTTTTTGGCGTACTAACTTAGCGTGGACATGGGCATGGCGAGAACGGAGACCATGCCTGTCTTGAAAGGGTAGGGGTTTTTGGACTATATCATCGTTGGAGCGGAAATGAATGCATAGATGCGCGCGTGCATTGCATGGCATTGCAGAAGCGATTCCTGTCTACGCTTACATGCACTCGTGCATTTTGATGTTTCTCGACACGCCAGGGTGTCATGAACATGAGTGTATCAATACGTTGTGTATTAATATCGCTGGAGGCACGTATTTCTAGCTTTGTTCAACTGAAACTACCGGCTGAGCCGGCTCTGGCTTTACGATGAAAGAGCGTAGCTTTTCGTCTCCGTCTAAGTACCTCTATAATTTTAAGTCATATACAAATGCGCATATCCATGTGGATATATGTACGAGTATATAAGGGGTTCAATAAGTCCCGTGTTCAGTTAACCGATCTCTAGGAGAAAAGATGTTTGTTACTAACATGTGAAAAATCCACGTGGTTGACAATCGTCGCATGGAAACGACCGACCATGACGTAACACGTTGGATATCTCAAGATTTGTTATCCCCGACAGTACTTCTTGTCTCAGTTGTTAATCTCAGGCAACTATTGGGAAATTCAAGGGTGCAGTATGGTGTGGCACCTGAAGCCTTGTAATCGGCCATGTATCCCGGAAAGCAACAAAGTAAAATGACGTGCAGACCGACCCCGCCAGGCTACATAGTGCGGTTGACTACCCGGTTCTAAAAGAAGATGTAACATACTTACTGTAGGTACCCCTTATCTTAAGCTACCATAGTAGGAAAGGAGCAGGGAAAGAAAGGCCTGGTCGGGTCTTGGAGCTGGATAAGCTTTTCGGTTGCCCGGCTGTCGGCACGGGTCCTTTGTCCTGAACAAGCTAAGCAGATCTAAACGACGTCATAGCAGATGTCATACTGAGCGGTTGCGTACGTCTTAAGTCCAGGCAAGCAAGTTCAATTGCAACAGCTCAGGACAAACGCATAAAGGTTCGTTCTGGTCCAATACTCTTCTCGTGGTATAAAGAGGAACCAAGCTCGTGTGATTACCGCCATCCTATTCCTGATCTGTACCAAGCATCACCTACAAACACACAACCCATACCTTGAAACCCAGTCAATTTCCTCCAACCTCCAAATAAACCAAACAAATTCATCATGGACGCTCTCAAGAAGGTCATTGGCGGCGGAAACCACAGCACCGGCAGCACCAACGCCCCCGGCGCCGGCGCTGGCGCGCCCGCACAGAAGGCCGACTACGGCGACAAGGGCACGTCTCCTTTCTCTCCTTCTCCCACTCGTCCTTCATCGTCCAGCAAATCTGGCAAGCCCAAAAGACAAGAGATATGAAAAATAAAAATAAAAACACCACAACTAACACAACCATCACAGGCGCCGCCTACGTCAACAAGAGCTACCTGGGCGGCAAGGTCGGCCACGATCAGCTTGAGAAAATCACAGACGCCGGCCGCGAGGGTTTCGAGAAGGCGACGGGGTATGTTTTCCTCAATCGGACCCTTCCTTGCCTCTCCTCTATAGATGCTAACAGTGTCTCGTCATATAGCAAGCATGTCCCTGAGAAATTCTCCAATTAGTCTGGTCTAGATCCACAGACACAAGACACCGTGCAACGACAGAATCTAAAACGAGACACGATTGGTACTACGTCATCGCTATGGCGATGTTGGGAATGAAATAATGGCAAGACACAGCTAGTCTGGGTTTAGTGGGATCAGTCAATCAGTCAGTCAGTCAGTCAGTCAGGGACTGACTGCATTGTATTAATATGTTGTAACAAATCATACACAAATACAAAGACCATCCCAAACGCCTTGGAGATTCGTATGTCTCTCTCCTGCTTAGGTATCTCGTTCGAATCCCTCTTCCTCTAGCCTAAGCCAATGCCAAAATTCGTCCAAAATGTACAATATGCCCCAACGCCGAAAATATGCTGCTATTGACCCAATGCGACAAGTGAGGTCGTTTTATGAACATTTCAAAAAGTCGTACAAGGCCAATGTGTTTTTCCTCGTGAGGATGTACCCCCGCCAGAAAACAGCCGAATAGAGCGAAATAAATGACCGGATTTTAGATGAGGCTATTCGCTGGCTACTCGCCCAAATGAAAATCATTGCACATCGTCGTAAAAGACTTGCACGGCCATGACGATGATCCAGAGTAAGAAAACGCTGCCTACGAGGCCAAAGGCGAAGACAGATTGCCATTGCTGACCTATAAACGAGTCAATGCCATTAGCACTTAAACCACTCGCAGACCTCGAAGTTGGGTAATATTGCGCCACTTACATATTGAACGCTGCTCCAACCAAGCGAGCGTCGCCTGGTTATTTCCGTGCCGCGGATTGTTCCAGACTAGGTTGTCGCAATTCACGCTGACGGAACCGGCGGGGCCCCAGAGCTCGATGCTTATCACTATCAGGCCGACGAGCCACAGGACGAAGAGCACAAAGGCGCCAATGATAACGATGGAAGGGAGTAAGCGCCGCTGGGCTATCAGCCAGAGCAGCATGATGATGAAGAGTACAGTCAGGCCGGAGACGGTGATGTAGTAGGCGAAGTACCTGCATTGTTGGTCAGCTCGAATAATATTCGTCTATTCATTCATGCGTCTGCCAATCCGTCTATCCGCCGAGCAGCCATGAAGGGAGAGAGGGATGTTGTCTTCCTTACCAGGGCACGTAGAGGTCCAATTGCTGCTGAATGCCGATGAATGAACCGAAAACGCCAATGATGAGGAATGACGCGGCTAGCATTACGATCATCCAGATGTTCAGCTGTATGGCGGGCCAGTGGTATCGATGAACGCGGGCGATCCGTCGCTCGTGGACGAACTCGTCCGATCCCCCCATCGTGGACGCAGCCATCTTGGATCGAGTAGGGTGATGGGGGCGCGTGGATTTGGGCTGTAAGAGAAATCGGCTTGACACGAACCGGGACGAAGGGGAAATTGCGGTGTTTTCGTCTTGCGCCGTCTTGCACCCCGGCCGTTCCAAAACTGTTTCTCCCGATGATGTTCGTTGGCGCAAACGACAACACACGAGACCAAAAGGATGGCACTAATCTGCAAATTCCAATGCTTTCACTGAAAAAGACGCTTCAATGTCGTGGTAGTTTCTTGTTGTGTTTTCGTTTGAAATACGGTAGAGCGGTAGTCTAATGCAGTCGAAGGTGGACTATCATCGTTGAGGCTCGACTCTCGCAGGTGTAGATCGATCTTAAGGACCGGGTCGGCATCGGCGCTACTGATGCAAGAAAGTTGACCGCTTCACTCGGGAAGCCCAATGGCGAAGCAGAGACGGCACCGGCGACGACGACGGGCGCGCGCCCAATTTGCCAACTCAGAGAGGCGCGGCCAATCGGTTTGCGACGTGGGTTCGGGCGGCCACGCGCGCTGGCGGAGAATGGAAGAACCTTGCTTGAAGCTTCCTCTGGCGGTGGCGAAGGGGTTTGTTTGTTTGTCGGTGTTGGAGAGCCTCGTGATAGCGACCGCAGCTACCCCGTGGTTGTTGGCCGTCTGTGGTGTTGGGAGCTATTACGGATCTGCTGAACTCGGTTGGGTGGGAGGGATGCGGATCATCGAACGCGGGCGTGTCGCAACGGGAACGCCCACTTACAGTAAGCCACTGACGCGATGATGGTGGTGGTACGGTGGTACTTGGTAACTACTGTACGGCGGGGTCAGCCGGGGCCAAGTCGGGTTCACCAGCCTGTAGCCTACGCTGTAAGATAGCATCAGATCGGGCTTCCATAGCTGCCAACTCAGTGCACTGCGTCAGCTGAAGCTTCGTCTGAGCTAAGGACGTATACCTAGTTTTGCTGCGCAGCCGGTTGTCTGGGCGTATCTGGACATCTTCACCCTTCCATCACATTCACATTCATCTTGGCAATGGCAGTGTAAACGCCATGAAACCGAGGTAGTTGCTAGCGAACAGACAATTACATGCTGACGAATTGCATAGAGTCCATCCCTGTTTCCCTCTGCCTTTCTACATACATTGGCATGACAGTGGCCTTCGCCCATTACTTGTCATGAATCAATCCAGTACCCAAGCACTCCGTGTCGAATATGGCTAGCGAAAGTTGCCCGTCATCACAGGCTACCTGGATCTGCCCGAATCCCCAGGTGGTCTGTCAGTCAGTCGTCTGGATGCTCCAGCTCATAACCCAATGGCTATATCCTGCCGGCTCCCAAATGACCAATTTTTCCATCAGTTAACGCCTGAATGTCTATACAGCTTGCCTCCTAAAAAAAACACCCGTTGTCCCCTGTCGCGTGTTCCTTAACTTGTCTTTACTCTGCCTAGGCTGGGCGAGGCTTATCACGGCCAGACACCATTGAGACAGCAAGCGACGCGCGACATCAGCCCCATGCGGCCGCTCTTACAGCAACGACTCCCCAAGCGCACATCGAACGAGCGAACACCCAGCCCTGATCGTCTCGGCCGCCTCTGCCTCACGATCCGCCGCGAGACTCGGGTTTACCTCAACCAGGTCCACCGCCACTAGGTTGCCTGTCAGGTGTACGCTCTCACAGATGAAATCACCCTCCCGCAGGGTCAGACCACCTCTAACTGGCGTTCCGGTGCTGGGAGCCCACATCGGATCTAGGGCGTCGACGTCGAACGACAGATGAATGGGTGTGTCATTGCCGATATGAGCCAGCGCCATCTCGACCACCCGTCCGATCCCGTAGCTACACAACTTGCATGTCAGTATTTGCTATTGATTCTGGACGCGGGAGCGGGAAAAGAGGTCTCAGGGGAAGCCATACCGATCGATGTCAAACATGCTGAACGCCTTGATGCCGTTTTCGCGTAGAGTCCTCTTCTCGCCAGCATCCACATCTCGTAGGCCAATGTAGACCAGCTTGTGGACATTCAACAAGTGTTCAGACTTGAGCCAGCCGAAGTACTCGGGCTTTTCTTCCTTGGCTAGACCTGACACAAAGGCCACGGGCATGCCGTGGATGTTACCGGAATCGCTCGTCTCGGGGGTGTTAATGTCGGCGTGCGCATCCACCCAGATGACTGCGATCTCGCGTCCAAGCCGTTCCCGGATCGCCTTGGCTGAGCCGGCGATGGTGCCAATCGCAATGGAGTGGTCACCGCCCAGCGTCAGCACCATCCGCCCCTCCTTGGCGTGCGAGTACACCTGCTCGCTGAGACGCTGGGTCACGGCGCTCACGGTGCCAGGGTTCTTCATGTTCCGGAAGGGTGGATCGTCCTTGGGCACTAGATCGTTGTAGGCATTGACCTTGTCGTCGCCGTGGAGTTTGTAGTTGAGCTCATCCCGTAGCTGGGCGAGGAGACCGGATTCTATGAGGGCCGAGGGGGCGGCATCGACACCAGCTTTGCCCTACAGGATAGCGCACTCGTTAGCATGTATACTGAAGCTGCAAGTATTTACTGCTGGTTCATGCTCGTACCTGGCCACCGGAGAAGCCTACGGCTACCACTCCGATATCCTCCGGGTGGGAGAGGAACTTGGATTTTACCATCGAGGTGTTCATGCTTGGTCGATGTCGATGTCAAGGTGTTAGAACGAGGTAAAGTATAATGTTATTTACAAAGGCAAGTGAACGTTTAATAACTTGTCTACGTTGATGAAGGAGATAGAGACAGACAGAACGAGGTGAGACGAATGAACGGGTTATAAAGATTGGAAGAAGCTATGTTTGCCCAGTTGATTGGAGGGTACCTAATTTACAAACTTCGTGGGGTTCCCATCTACTAAATACATACTTAGCTAACAAGCGCGCTATTTAAGCACAAAGACCAACGACTGACGTCTTGTAGCCTTGGAGGAAGTAACAATATAGTGCTGGGCGCCGGGCGGCGTAGTGCAACCGATCGACCTGCCCAACCCACATTGGCGCCTTTCTTAGTCCAATCTGATAATGCAGATCCCGGGATCATCCTTGCACCTGCAGTTTGCGTCTCATTGTTCTATTGTTCTAGAAATTTGTCTAGCCTGTCTACTAAGTATGCTACAACAACAATTATTCAAAATCGACGGAATGGAGATTCCGTCACCCCCTTCATTGTGATATGAATCAGGAAGCTCGAATCAGAGATATGGAAACACCCTCTTATCTCCATCGAATACATAATAGTTTAGATAGAGTCATCTGCCCTCCTCCAAAACGAATTATTTGACCGGGCTGCCGATACGTTCGGTTCGAGGCGGCATATGCGGCACGACCACGCTCATCTGTGCACATGTGGTGGGGCGGCCTCCCGGGTAAGTACCTACACTAGACTTGCCAAAACCGGACAAGCCGGATCCTGTTATTCGCTTGTTTCAGCTTGTTAGTTTGGACGTTTCCCTTTTCGCTTTACCATACCCCATCGATTGATCCCCTTGCGCCATTCGATCTGCTCCAAGTGCCGAAGCCACCACATTCCATCTGTCTACTCCCAGGCTCTGCTTCGTAAACGGCTGCAGACATACAATGTGCCTCTTCGCTCAGCATTTTTCTGCTTGCTTATCTTACACTGCTGCGTCCGTCGCCGATCCCGCAACCCCCCTGACTCAGCCCACCACCATGTGCCCCAGGGTGGGGAGCACACGCCAATTACTGTGCTGTAAACTAAGGTGCCTGCTGTGTCAAGAGGCCGCGTTGACCCGAGCGCTTTCCCCCTAAGTGACATATCTCCTAACAGCGCAACAGCGCTTTCCCCCTAAGTGATAAACGTCCTACAGCGCACCTCCCACGCTTTCCCCCTAAGTGACAAACGTCCGCCGAAAGGAATTTCACCGGCATAATCGTTACGTAGATGGGCTGATTACCAGCATTTCGAGCTGCTTCGAAATCGCGCGCAATTTCGCAACAAAGGGTCATCTGACGAGGCTCTGACCGTCTTTTCCGCTCATCTCTACGTCGCTCGTCTCGTAACTTGGCATTCTCGACGTGCGCTTCGCCGCAGCACCTTTGTTGATTTACACCACCTCTTCCTACCTAGTGTGGGGGTCGATGCGTTCTAGAAGTCCCGATTCTCACGCCGGGCCTACAATACTACTGTACTCGCGCGGCGGGTCTCGTGACGCCGCATTGTGTGTCTGCCCTCGGTGTGGATCACAAGGCTTTATCTAATAAGAGGCTAACAATGTGCATACAGTAGTGTCCCTCACGAGGCACGTGCGGGAGAGGCTGCGCGGCTGGTTTGACCTTTTTCGATGTCGACCCTCTCACTCGCCCGTCGTTCGAGTTGGGGATGACTGCTTGCTGCCATCTGCACTATACAGAATACCGAGCCTCCTTAGCTTGGCTACTGGTCAGTGGTTGGGAACATCATTATAGCTATACACCGCTCTATTTTCAGGCTAAGTCACACCCAGCTGGTTTCACAGTAACTACTACGTACAGAGCGATGTAATTGAAGTATGTAATTGAAGTACGGTATATCGACTCATTGCCAGTGGGTACTTTGTATGAACCAGTAGGTCTAGTTGGCCTGAGCTGGCAAGCAGGCCGAACACCAGTGTTGTTTCAAGCAAGACAGAGTGGCATACACAAGATTGCGCAGCTTGTTTGAGTTCTTGCACCCATTTCTCAGCCTCCTGGGCCAAGCCCGGATCGTACAACCAGCGCAACTCTCCACCGCCTCCGTGTGTCAGCGATGAGTCGCTCCAGATAGCGCCCGGCGGCAGCTTTGCTCGTTCGGACTCTGGTAAGCGTTTTGCGTCCATCTGCTGGGTTAGATCAAGGACCTTTTTCACGTGGGCTAGGCGGTATACTTCCGGCGAGAGCTTAGCGAGGAGGGTAGCCAGAGCCCTCGCATCTTCAAAAGCCTGGTTGGCGCCCTAGCCGGCCGTTGGGGGTTAGCGTGCGCCGCATCCCCGACGAGAATGATCCTCTTGGATTTGGGTAACCAGGATGCCAGCGGCGGGATGCCATAAAATGCCCAGAAGCCCATCCGGTCGATCGGCGTAGCCTCCAGCGCCGACTGTACCACGTCCGGCAAATCGGCCCCGTTCTCTTGAAACATGTTATACAGTTTTTGCTTGTCCTTTCGTAGCGACTCCCACCCCGCTGCATCCAGCTCGGCAAATCGCCGCTGTGATCCAATAAAGAGCTCAGAGCCGTCCGGCTTTTGTGGGACAAGCACAAACGCGCCGGGCTTCGCCATGACGGTTGCAGGAAGGTTGTACCCGTCGGGGATACGAAGCTTAGATCGTGGTACTACGCTATTGATCCCCATGAAGCCGGCATATATCGGTTTCACCTGGGGCATGAAGGTGCCGCGCACCTGAACACTCAGGGTCAGTTACCGCCATTTTGGAGTGTGATTTGTGAGGCTTTCAAAAACTTCTAGACACTGTCTTAACTCGAGAAGGAAATAATGTCTTCTGAAACTTGCCAAAACAAAGAAGAAAATAACTCAGACGATCCCTTACAGTTGAATGAATGCCATCAGCCCCGATTACGAGGGGAACAGACACGATCTGCCCATTTGCGAGAACAAACTCAACCTCGTCCGGCCCATCTGAAGTGACTTTAGCCAGTTTGGAATTGTAGTTGGCGCTCTTTCAACATAGCCTTCATCTCATCTAACAGCCCCTTGCGCATAATACGGATTGCGGGGTGCCCATAGAGCTTCTGGGAACCGAAGTAGTATTCATCGGTGGTCTCGCCCCAGCCGTCCTTGAAAGTGAGGACATCAAATTGCAGTGACTTGTCCCGGACGCGCTCGTAGACGCCGACACTATCGAGGACGCGCAAGGCGTTCGGGGACAGCATGACACCGCCGCCTTGGCCGAAGTCCTCTGACCGGGCTTCGTAGACAGTAGCGGGTATATTCAAGTTATGTAATGCAAGAGCAAGGGTGAGGCCCTGGGTGAAGACAACATAGCGACGTTAATAACACACAGCTGTGGGCAATAGAGAGGAGGCATAGAGCTGCATAGAAGCTCCCGTACTGATGAAGAATCTACTCACTGCAAGGCCTCCGCCAATGATGGCCACTTCAGTCGGGGGCGCAGTAAGAGGCATGGCAGGAAGTATAATGTCACTTGAGTGAGAATGCTAATAAGTTACGAGGCGAATATAATAGAGACGGTAGGTAGGTTTGTAGGTTGCAGAGGGTGGTATTGAACTCTGTTAAGAGCGATTGCCCACCTCTTTCACTATATATAGGTTAGAAAAATCGGCGTTATGCCTCCCTTTTTAATCTATGATCCATATTCGCTGTGATGTAAGGAAACCTGATATTGAGTATGAACAAAACATAAGCTGGGTTAAGAGCAGGGTGAACATGCGGCATCCTATTAGTCCTACATCAAATCTGCTATATTTAGGTGTTAGCAGGTAGTGTCAGCTGCGCCTATCGTTTATATATACGATGTGTAGGTGGCAATAGTATCATATACATATAGCATAGGAAGCTTAGTTACCAAGGGACAGGCGTATGTTATGGTTATATTATGTGTTGATGTAAATGTTTACTTGTAATAGTTAGGTAGGTTGGGCCACCCCACGCAGCACAAGTTGGCTCTACCTACCTAGGTATAGCTGGCAAACCCCCTGTTATCTCTGTTATAAGAGACATTAAGTCGAGTAATACTCACCGTTTGGAACAATCGACAAGATTCCTAACGGATCGGTGTTGTTATTGAATGTGTACTACCTATCTAGAAGCGGATTACAGTATGTACCCAATGTAGGCCGAGGGTGATATGGCCATCTGCTAGCACTGGTCTTCAATACTTAGCGGTGACAGGATAAAGTAAACTACCTACCTAATCGGTGGGGGTTAAGAGTTTTTATATTATAGGCTTTAACATATGCTAACAGATAGTTTTTCCAACATTTAAGTAACGTATTATAAGTATAGCCGCGCTAAATTATGTACTAATAAATAAGACATAAACTTACTTTATACTATACACTAGTTACTTAGACGTAAACTTTAATAATACATCATAACTGTTACATTATTAATATAACTATAATAAGCCATTTACCATAATATCATTAGGTGTTCTACTCTTTGTACTAAGGTATTAGTAGTACAGCAAAAAAAAAAAAAATTTTCGTATTCTCTGTGGAGACTGTGCCTCCGTTGTGTTCTGCGGTCTGCGGTCTGAAGACTTTTCTACTGTCTCGTAGAAGTGCGGCTTATCTGTTGGTACGCAGTTTAACCACTTGCCCGGGTGGTCTTTGATTTGTCTTTATGCCGTTACCACTACCTATGTGGTCTATTTACATTGCATACTAACCCTTGAATGTAAATTGTCATGGTTTCGGCTGATTATAAAAGAAATAAAGGTACATATTGTATGCTAATTAACATTGCTCGAGGTTCTTTGGCCCCGATACTGGAACTTAGAGCAATCAATGAGATGTATGGATACGTGGGAAGTTAACTACCTCTTATGTATTCACCAACCGAACTTCGGCTACCGAGACATTGATTACCATTTCGATGTCGGCCAGCGAACCAAGAGCTCATCGCACTTTGGCCAGAAACTAGAAGCTTAGAAAACACGCCGATTTTATACAATGCAGAGTTAGATAGACATCCTTTAATAATATTCTTGGAGTTGTTTTTGCAGCTAAGCAATGACCGTGCTTAGAGGACTCCGATTACCCAGGATCGGCCGGTATTGTGTATCATTTTGCATGGGATTGGGCCAACCCTTGCACGATCCACCGCTTCCCGATGTGGTTGCATCTTGGTGTGCTCATATTCCGGGCGGTGTATCTCATACAAATCGTTTGCGACAATCAAAATCGGCCCATGATAAGTCCCATGAGGTTTACTATCTTGTCCCCTCCCCTTCTTCTTCTTTTCCTTCCCCCTCCACCGCTGGTTGAGGAATTCTCACCCAAAAGTCAAAATTATAACCCCACCTACCATTCACTCAGACACCCCACGCCATGTTGGTTCTCTCGGCGCTCCCGCCACCTGAGGACAATGTGTGGTATCTTGCGTACGGCTCAAATGTATATAAAGAAAAGTTCATACATGACCGCGGCATCGTGCCACTGTCTACATTAACGGTAACAGTTCCCGGTTGGGTCTTAGCAATGGATAGCGCCGGCTTTCCCTACTCAGATCCAGCCTTTGGCAGCATATCGCCCGTTGGGACAACGTCGCACGAGAAGATCGTGCAAGTGATTGGCACAGCGTACAAACTCACTCCAGACATGTACGCCAAAGTACTGGCTTCCGAGGGCGGCGGAATCGCTTATGCCGAAGTCGAAATCAGGGCTGAGCCAATACCACCGGACACTTCAACGACGGGAACCGAGGACGGAGAGGCCACTATTGCTATGAGGACGCTTGTGACTGTCATGAGAAGAGAGGCTAGACCAAGCACTAGATATATGGTACGCTTGTCGTCAGTACTATGTAGACGTCCCGGTCCGTCCGGCTCGATCACGGCTGCTAAATGGCTATCGCAGGGCCTTATACGAAACGGGGCACGCGACGCCCATATGCCTGCCGACTACCAGCAGTTCCTTGCGCGGCTTCCGGTATATCGCCCGCCTACTACACGCTGGGGAAAGATCGGGGCTAAGCTCTTTCAATCGTTCTGGAACCCAGTTATGTCGGTCATGGAGAAGATAACGAAACCGAGTGGGAGAGGCGATGAAAGGGGTAATGCGCCGCTCTGGGTTGTCTATACTGTCAGAGCTGCTGTCTTTTTGATGTGGTTTCATCACGACTATTTTCATGCGCCGATTTGGGGGAGGGGAGATGGGATGGAGAAATGAGTCAGTATCGAGGGCATGACTACAAGAGTGTAATGACTACCTGGTGGAATGAACGGCGTACCGGCATTGCGTCTGGCTTGCCTTGCTATACGAGTTGAGTAGGATGACCTCTTTAAATCCACCATAGTTGGAACACACGGGCGTAACCTTGAAAGCCTTTAAGGGACCGAAACCCGAAGACCTGGGGCACAGCACTGTGCCGCACAGGCCGTAGTCTATCTCATTCATCCAATGTTGCACGGACCATAGCGTGGTCTAAGTACAGTCCAGCATGCTGACTTAAAAAACCTATGGTTATTAAAAAACCTTGCCGCCTTTATACCGTAGTGATAGCTAAGCCCAGAGCTATTAGCGGTTAGGACTGTAACAAAATTTTTCTTCCAACATCAATCTTTCTACGTAGGCTTGCAGTTAGAATTAGGTATCATAGTATAATTATACATAGTGTTGCGTATATAAACGATGATTACAATTTACGGTTAGCCGTGAATAATCACAATACTTTAGGATTAGCGCTGACTTGGCGTTTAAGTGTCAGTATGCCATTTTACAGGAGTAAAAGTATTTGTTGGCTATGAAGGACAAAAATGATTGACATTGAAAGAACTTTTTGTAAAGAACGAATCTAGTTAAGAATACAACTATACGACCAGAAGCAACCAACCTGATATTATCTACATTAGCAGCCTAGTGCTATTCCTTGGAATTCTGTTTTCGTAAATCACTTCATTCGATGCTTCTGCATGTGCCCGGCCCTCCGAAGATGAGTCCGATCTTCACAATGAATAGCAGCCGAGCCAAAGGAATATGCTAACCCACCTGCAGCCTAAACGATATCAGAAAAGATCTCATCGAGTGCAAGTTCATTATCTGACTCTGTCTCTGTCGCCTCCTCTGAGTGACGGGGTCTGCGCGTCTTGCCGGGATTATACTTATAATCAGGAAAGCAGGCAAGATGTTGTCGTTTCTCCGCCCGAGCGAGTTTCGAAAATTTATCCTTAATCTCCCTGCCTTCCATTTGCCAGCTGGCCCCCGCGTATTTAGAGACAAGGGCATTTTTATTCGTACCTATCATGGCCTTGATCTGCTCGCTGTAGGCTTTGCGGTAAAGGACGAAGGCGTTGGACGGCCGGGAAACTCTCAATCCAGTGCGGCTAATGCGCTTGTCTGGGCTTCGAAGAATGTATGCGTCAATGTCGTGCACGGGGATATGCGGCGCGTCGAGTGCTAACTCACTCAATGGCTTGCTTAGCTTTAGCTCTTCGCTTGGGCATAGCGGCTGGCTAAGTCTTTTAACATTGGGCCGCCGGGGTTGACGTTTCCTACCTAGATTTTTCGATTGGCCTGGATTTCTGGGATGAACGGCTTTTCGCGCCTGAAGCCTGGTGAAATACTTGTTGACCTCTGGTGTTGATTCCAGCAGCCTGGGTGGCGATACCTGTTCTGGCCCCTGTGGGTAGTTGGCGGGAAATGGCGGAGCCGCAAAGTTGGGATAGACAGGAGCATGAGGGAACATCGGTAGAGCGAGGTCTGGAGCTAAAGGTCCCGAAATAGGTGCGTGAGGATTGAAAAAGTTGTAACCAAAGGGCTGCAATGGCGTCTCCGGGTACGGAGAGGGGTACGGAGATGCGAAATCCGCGTATGGAAGGGGGTAGCTGGGCACCCAACCTTGGAATAGAAAACCGTCATCCTGAGGATAGTCTATAGCCGGCTGTGAGACCTCCAACGCATCATCATGGGAAATCTCAGCTTCGCCGTCGGTCGAGCTCGGGTCGAGAAGCTGCGGGTCAATATACTCCATGTTTATCAGGCTGTGCTACTTATTTACGAAACTTCAGAATTGATTCGGCGGCTGTGTTTCTTGCTTACCGCCTTGGTTATGGGGTTCAATTACTGGAGCTGTTGTTGTTGTTGTTATTCCCTCGGATCCAAGGGCCTGACCGCTGCTTTTTATGCTCACTGGCCAACATCTTGAAAGCGATTGTTCGCCTTGTGTATAGATAAAATAGGCTTGTTATTGAACAATAACTCGTCAGCGATAATGGCAGTTGAACATCTTCTTTGAGAGTCGTGGCATGCTCTTTATTCGATATCTGAAAGCCTTGACTTCACTTGACAATGCCTACCGAATTTTCCGTTGTCTCATGACTGAAATTGGGACCAGTGTTCGGGGACGTAGCCATCCATGAATTTGACGAAATCACCACCAGCCATAGCCCAGCCTTTGATACCACCAAGAAGAATGACACTTTGCATCTGCTCGTCTCCTTGCTCTTGGATGTAATCGTTGAACCAGCCCGCGGCACGAGTCCCACGACCACGCGATGAGCCTGGGTCGAAAAGCTCAGTTTATCTCATATTAGGCGTTTACACTGATGAACACTGACCGCAATACCAAATGACATGGCGAATGCCAGCGTTTTTGAAGAGCTGGTAGAGCGCAGGGATGGTTGGGTACAAGGTTTGCGCTGGGAGGTTAATCGCGCCGCGAACGGTACCGCCCTGATACGACGGCTGTAAGCGGGGAGAAGCTCATCGGCGCAGCGAGCATGGGCGCACCTCGTAATCATTACGACGAACGTCAGCGAGTATGAAGTCGTGACCAATGCCCCCGGCCCGCAGCTTGTCTAAGACCTCCTCCCGCGTGAGCGAAGCTGGTTCGGTAGTTTTGGGCGGTGGAAAAATCGCATGCCATGGCTGTTCTGGCTCCATTATTGACTGTACAGGATTTTCGGGAGGAGAGCAATGAGACATATGAGCTGCTATCCTAAGAAGATGTTCTAAGTACTGTGCATGTTTCACAAAATATATTCGGTCGTATTGGTATGAGGAGACATTCGGTCAAGCACCGATGAGGAGCTGGCGAATCCACTACCCTTCGTAGTTTGGCGGCGCGTCATTGCCCGCACTTGATTGGCTCAAAACTAACACTGTTAATTTTGAAACAGAACTGAAAAAGAGATAGCAGCGCAACAACGACACTCAGACTTGAAAAAGCAGACTTTATTACCTAGATCCGGAGCCAGCGGAGGCTTTTATTGGACCAATGTCTGATATTCTTTGGCGAATGAACCGAAAGAAGAAAATAGGCTTTATTTCCTACCTACCAACACCCGGGGTCCAAATTGGATCGTGTGTTGGGCCGGCGATTCCGTACCTGGGCGCCGACACAAAGGTTGGAGTTAGCTGAGAAGGCAGGATACAGAGGAGCTCATACGGAGCACTGTGCAATTAATTGGACTATTGGTGCTGACAGGACGCCGGCAGGTTGGGCCTCGGAGATGCGGCGAAACCTGAAATAGCTAGCTTTGGTTCAAGGTGAATATAAATAATAAGCCGGGCCTCCATAGCTCTAGTAGCGATGATGCATACCGTATATCTTACAGCAAGGCCAAAAACATGCCTATGGGCAGGGGATCGCGATAGTGTACATCATAGCCGAGAAACCGGCTGAGAGTTAATGTAGGCAGTATAGAGAGTATGGGCATTGAGTGGGGTACGAAGGAGGGCGAGAGAAGTCTGGGATTTGGCCAGGCGAAGCAAAATCTGGCACATGGCGTATTAATAGTGAGCTCACTGTATGTAGAGTATTAAGAAGTACCTTATGTTGTGCTATGGATTGGGCAGCCTTGACGCGGCTCAGGCACAGCGACAAGACGGGATGGGAGAAGCCCCGGATGATATCCGTTACGCGTGCTTTATCGGCAGATGCAAGCCATTGTGACGATGCTTGTCGATGAACGGCCAGACGCAGCGCGGCATGTCTGGAATCTCCAAAGATGGAGAATCCGCCTGCCCAAGCCAAAGCTAGAATGGAAATACCCAGCCCTGGAATAGGCCTTAGCGCCATGTACAATTGTCCAGTGGCGGCTGTGCTAGGCCCGATCGGGCAGTGTGCAGCAACCGAGGCGCTGGGAAGTGCTTGGTGATGCGCGGTGGGGCCTGTGTCGCCGTGGCAACGGGCTGCGGAAGCGTCAGTCAACAGAGGCCTGCTGAAATGCGCCCACCTTCACCCATAAGATCTGTCTGCATCGGACAGCCCATCAGCCCAGCCGGGAACCCTGGAGCCGTCGGGAACCTACTTGCAAAACCCACAGTCCCAAGCCAACTTCCCTTCCTTCATCCCAACTCCATCCACCACCTCCAACCCCAACTCCAACTCTGGTATCATTAGTTGAACTACAACCTAGTTTCTCGTCTTACCACAACTGCGCGTTCGCTTGACACTCGCCTGATACAGGCACTACTTACACGCATCTAGGTCGTTTGCTAAGTTCCGTACTGCCTGCTGAGGACAGTCTAATAAACCCGTTGCCCGGCTAACCTGGCTTGCGCGCTGCGCGAGGTGAGTTGATTCAATGGTTCTATTTTCTACATCGTCACGCCTGCGGTCGCGATAGATGGTAGCGGTGCGATTGAGAGGCTATAACTAACAGATTCGTACAGTTTCGGACCCAATTGATAGGCCCTCCACTTTGACAACTAACCTCTATCGACAACAGCAAACCCGTCCGGACTCCCTCTCATCATAATGCTGTCCAATCCGCCCACGAGCGGTCTTCACGCCCGCGCCCGGCAACACAGACGACAGAACTCGACACCGACAGCATACGACAAATTGAAGATTGCCCCAAACCTGCCCAACATCCAGCCCAGCCCGCTGCGTCCACGGCCCCAACAACAGCAGCAGCAGCAGCAATCCCGGGTATCCCATAGACGAGGCATGAGCCTCGATACCCGTCGCCAGATTCTCTCCCAGAGACGGCAGGAGTACAACATGGTAAGTGATACTAACAACACAGGATCAGCAAGCACATCACAGCATGTGGTGCGAGAAGCGCAGCAGCAACGCATAGCACGCCCGGGCCCCCAGCAAGCGTACGCGAACTTAGCAATCGACGAGAACTATCTGGTGTCGCCTAACGCGACACCACTAACCCAATGTTTTGACCAGCAGTGGCCTGACGGCCTACCGGTCCTCAACGACATGTCCATGTCATTTGGCATGTACAGCGGAACCATGAACGTCGCCATAAAGAAGAACCAGGATGGCTATGCCACCTCCGATTTCGAGGCATTCATACCGAGCGCCATGTCCACACCCACCATGATGGACTTTCCAGACAATCCGATTGGCACTCCTGGCTGGATGTCCGAGAATGAGACTACCAACTCGAGAAGGAGCTCGAGGAGAATTAGTAACGGAATCATGGACAGGGTAAATAAATTCGAAAATATGAATCATGAACCGTTACAACGGCCCCTCACGCCTCCCACACAAAATGAAATGGGTAAGCTCACTCTCCGTTTATTCCAGTTTATACGCCAACTAATCAACCATTTAGATTATTTTCCACTTACACCAATGGACACGCCTCAGGGCAGACCTTTCAAGCACGTTCAGCCTCCACAGCGATTCGCCGAAGGTTATGATGAGTCCAATGAAGAAACTGTGAAGCCATCCAGACAACGGGCGAACCGGCGGTCTCAAACTGTATTCGATGAAATGAGACAAGCAACCGAAGCCCTGACTATAATGCCTGAAGCGCGGCGTGCTAACACCATGCCCACGGTTGAAACCATGAACTCGACTTCGACACCTACACCAGACTACTTGGCCATGAACCAGACTCATGCTACCGACCTCCGCATAGATACCACCGGTGATGGATTTCAAGGACCTTCTTATCCATTAAGCGCGTCTTCTGAATTCCCCCATCACATGTCCCCCGCCACTCCCAACATGACCGAGTTTGAAGCTTTTGACTTCAATAAATCCCAGCTCGATGCGCAGGCAGTAGCTACTGATATTCTTTATGATACTGCCGCACCATATTTAACTCAGAAGTCTTCAAGCCGGGCGTCTCAGCATCGACGAACGGAATCTGTTGCCAGTCTGGCCAGCGCTGCAAGCATAGCTAGTATAGACATTGAGAGTACCAAAACAACTACGGGCATTACGCTTGACGACATTCAGCAATACATCGAGGGCCCAGATCCAAAAGACAACAAGTGGATCTGTACTTTCGACGGCTGCAACAAGAAATTTGGCCGCAAGGAGAACATCAAATCACACGTGCAGACGCATCTCAACGATAGACAGTATCAATGTCCGGCGTGCCAGAAATGCTTCGTTCGACAGCATGACCTCAAGCGTCACGCCAAGATACATACGGGAATCAAGCCCTACCCGTGTGCATGTGGCAACAGTTTCGCTCGGCATGACGCCTTGACGAGACACAGGCAAAGGGGCATGTGTATTGGGGCGTTTGAAGGATCCGCGCCAAAGAACGCGAAGCGCGGGCGTCCTCGCAAGCCGAGACCCGATAACGACGAGCGCAGAGAGAAGGCAACTCGGACTCGCCGAAAGAACAAGTCGACCTCGTCAGTCTCGTCACAAGGCACCTGTTCCGATGCTTCGGCCGCCACATCTCCCGAAGACCACGACGATTTCGACATGATGGACGAATTCATGGATGTGTCGCTCGGCGGGACGACAATGAACCCCAGCAACCTTCAATCTCTGGGGTCTTCTTCGGCGCCGATGCCCACGCTCACGATGGATGACGCTCTGAGTGGGCATTCACCTTCAACGGCCAGCATTCACTCGTCCGCCTCTCAATCGCCACAGGTTGCGCTTCACTCTGAATCAACAGCAGAGACGCTACCACCCCACCCCGGCTCGCCAGCTAGAAGTGTTACTAGCACGGTAAACGATCCACCAGAGCTTTCGCATGTTTCATCACCACCCGCCAGTCATTATTTTGACACGGAGCCGAACTCGAGCGGGCTTGATCTTATGATTTCTGCAGGTGCCGACACGTCTGCAATGCCTAGTCTGCTCTCGTTGGGTTCTAATGAGAATGGCCTCATACTGGAATGTGACTCACAGATGCTGATGTTCGGCTCCGAGACGAAATTTGACGACTCTTACGATGGTGTGGATATGTTCACCAATAACGACGATCTCATTTTCGGGAGCTCTTGAAGCATTCGTCTAGCTGCTTTTGTCGTGGAATCTGATTTTTATATGAAGGCAATGAATGATATTCACGATGTTCACGCCGAATTGTAATAACTGGTGGTACCGCCGTCTCAAGGGTAACCGATGTATGATAGCTGGGTCCACTTAAGCCATGTTATTGGGTTAATGGGTGGGTTGATTGGAAAAGGCGTGATGTACAACCGGTGGCAAGGTCGTGTGGGCGTTTCATGGATGGATTAATGGACTGGCTTATTAGAGGCGCAGCAAGAGGTTTGCTACGGTAACGTTCTCTCCATAGGACTGAATCAAATAGGTTTTACGTGAGATCTATGCCAATGAATGCTTACTTATCAGCTGGGTGTTGTACCTAATATATTGAACGTCAACCTGGATAGCTCGTCCCAACAATGTCTGAAACTGATGGATAGCAGTGACGCAATCACGGAAGCTTGCTGAACTTTGTGTTTAAGGTTGTCTCTGATTACCTTCTGCTAACCCACTGTTTTCAAACTGAGGACTTTGCTCTTACTATGGTACTGTTAGCTACTGTTGAGCTCATATTCGACCGTGCCTTTGGGCAACAAGAACCTTTCCCGTATTGTTTCTCAAATCCGTGTCCCAAAACTAGCTTTTTTAATGAAATCCTTGCCTAAGTCCTATTTTCCATCCACCATCACGCCCTTCCACCCTACTTATAGTCTCATGGCATGCTTCAGCTTTATCTACCTACCAATAGCGAAGTGGGAAATTACCCAGAGCTGTCTGCGCTGCCATTGGGTTAAATACCTCAATAAGTTATATATATAGCACGGACTACCTGTACTGCCTACACCAGGGTGTTAAGCCCACCTCAAGGGCATCGTGAATCAAGTGGGTCTGCAACCCGCTTGTTGAGTCAGTCATCTCTTGCGTACGCACTTAGTGTTAAATTTATTGACGCCGAGTTAGATCGTGGATCATAAAAACGATCCGATACACGCTGTTTACCTTTTCATCCCGACAAAGGTTATTGTCATCGACTCTGATCGTGTTCAAGTTAGACCTGGTACCAAGGAAGCTGTTAGCAGTATTTCTTCATATAGCATCGCTTCCCATCTCGAGTTTAGGGCCATCAGATAAAGGGGACAATTAGCGAGCCACAACTCGCATGTGCGAGTTCTTCATAGACCTCGGCGGCGTGTCACAGGATTATTCTAACTCAACTATCCGATAGAGAGTGACTACATCCTGGTATTTATTCGTGTCCTCGCCTGGATGGAACCGCGACCTCTATCATCGGCAATGATACCCTGTATATTTCAAAGATAGGTAAGGATATCAAGTGTTAAAACAGTCAACTAAATTATATATGAAATTACTACCTTCTCATGCAATCTTCTGACGTGCAACATGGCCCTCCAGATTCGCGATCGCCGTCTCCACAGCAGCAGCAACATCAAGGTGGAAGTATGGCCGATTAACACCTTGCAAGGCAGCCAATTTCTCTGGTGCCCCATTGGACCTGACAGCGCCACCTCGGCTCGACGAGGATGATATCCGATTTGCCGATTCCGAACCGGCCTCAATGTCCTTCTGAATAACCACAACAATCTTCTCTGATTCATACGGACTCTCAGTGGCCGCGACACTAAAGATTGGCCTCCAGTAAGAGTTTTCTGCAGCGGCATCTACTTGGACACGTGGGAAGCCAAATCCTGAAGCGGCCAACGCCCGCCGCGTCCAGCGGTTGCTGACATCAGCGATGTGCCATTCAGCGCGATCGGGGTAGGTGTGATAATCAAGTTGGGTCCGCGTGTCGATGAGACCCTGAATTGACGTCACATCGATATTGTTCACAGATGCGAAGTCAAGTATGAGGGCTCGGAACATGGGTCGATCGTCCGTGATGTTGGTCGCTTTCCCGCGACGCGGGCCTGGGTTATTCCAAGGACGATCCTGTATAACATATAAGCTTTTGAACGCCTCTCAATTAGTCCTCGGAGAGGAGCTCAGAGCCAGTTGTGGACGAGTTACGTCTTCCATGATATTCAGGGGTTTTAGGGGTTCACTTACGCCAATCTTCTCAAAGCGGTTGGTCGTGGTAGGACGAGTATGCTTCTGGACATACGCCACCAACTCGTCCATGTAGTGCGCCGTGTTCGCGTAGTTGAAGCCTTCACTAAAGCGGTATATAAAGACTCCTGGGTACGGATTGCGGATGTTGATCTTCATGTTTGAGCCATCTCTGCGGTTCAGCGCGAGGAAGGCCTCCCGTTTCGTCGCTGCTGTTGCACTATGCTCGATTGATGAATCGTGGTCGGTCACATCACTTGACACATGATACACGTTGACCTTGCCTAGAAAACTACCATGGGCCTTAGCGATGCGAAGCAGTAACAGCGCTGCCGATGCGGCAACTACGAAATACACGCCCGTCTCGATATCAGTGAAGACCATGATCAAAACTCCTGCGAAGAATAGCACTACCTCGATCGGCGACACCTGCCAGAACTGATAAACAGTTGCAGGGGGAGTGAGGAGGTCGCCGACTGCGTGAATGATGAGGCCCGAAAGGCACGCCATAGGGATGTAGAAGAAGACTTTTGTAAGAGCGTATAGGGCTAGTACAACGAGAAGAGCAGTCCAGAGACCGGCGAGTGGCGTTCTCACACCAGCCTTGGCCTTGATCGCGGTACGCGAGAACGAACCCGTGGCTGGGTAGGCGCCTAGGAAGGGTCCGAAGACATTCGTGAAACCTATAGCGACGAGTTCTTGCGAAGGGTTGATGACATAGTTATTCAATCGGCCGAACGACTTCGAGATGGCGATGTGCTCGATGATGAGTACAATGATCGTTGCCGGCAACTCTGGAGCGAATGCAGAGATAAGTTCTGTGCTGATATTTGGTGCGCCGTGAACTCGGAACCCTATATGTGAGTCGTCGGTTAGCTAGTCTGATATATGAAGAGAGAACTAAGATAGTTCGACGTGTTGCCTGTCTGGACTTTTGAATAAGACTCACCACTCGGAACTGTCCCAAGGATAGAGAACTTTGCTTTCTTCGAGTCGGTGATATTACGATTCGAGAGCCAGCTGATGAGTGTATAGAGCAAGATGACAAAGGCCAGTCGAAGGGTCCCGATGAAGAACCAGGTCTTCTTACGGCTAGGTTGCCGCTGCGCCATGTAGTCGCAAACCCACCTGAGTAAATATAAAAAGAACAAGGTTGTCAAACCTAATGCGGCATCAAGCTTAGTGGTTGGGAGTGCACGCAGTGTGTTAATAATGACCAAGTAGGTCGGGTCGCGCGTGTTCACACCGCTAACTCCCAACAGTTTGGGTACCTGGCCGGCGGCGATGCTGATAGCAGCCTGCAACACTCGAAGTTAGTTATCGCCATTTGGAGTGTGATCTGTAAGGGTTGCAGAAGCTTCTAGACACTGTCTTGGTCCAAAAATGAAACCTCGTCCTCTGAAAGTTGCCAAAAGGGGAAGAAAACGGTTCAAGAGACAGTCGAAGATCCGTGAACATAGGCAACCCTTCTAGAGGGGGAGGGGGAAAAAATGAAATGAAAATGATTATCTTACACCGGTCATGAAAGAGCAGATACCGACGAGCGGGATGAATTCGACAATCCAGCCCAGGCGTAAAAGGCCGATGAACAAGAGGACAGCACCGGCGATCACACTTAAGCCTCGAGCAATATCCTCGGGTATAAACTGGGGATGCTCCTCTGTAACACGTACAACGATTCGCCCGACCAGAGTCGACATAACAGCAACGGTACCTCGTTGAATTTAGAGTTAGCGATATAACTAATTTAAGGAATATAATTATACCTATGGTAATGTCTTTCGATGTCGCAAATAGAAAGTACAAGATAAACCCAACGAATGAGGTATAGAGGCCAAATTCGGGTTTCAATCCAGCCAGGACTGCAACACTCGGAGTCAGTTATCGCCATTTGGAGTGTGATTTTTGAGGGTTTAAGAAATTTCTAGATACTCTCTTGTCCTAGAAAGGAAATCTCGTGCTCTGAAAGTTGCTATGACAAGAAGAAATGGTTCCTAGAATTACTCACGTGCGTATGCCATGCCTTGGGGAACAACAACGAACCCCACTGTGATACCACTGTGCAACGCTCAGAGTCAGTTGTCGCCATTTGGAGCGTGATTTGTAAGGGTTTCAGAAGCCTCTGGAAATTCTCTTGTTCCAAAAGGCAAGTCTCGTGCTCTGAAAGGTGCTAAAACAAGAAGAAAATGGTTCCGAGAATTACTCACGCAATCAGATCACCCAACAGCCACTGGCGGTGCAGAAGTCAGCACATGAAGCCCACAGGACAAGGGAAACAGGGGGATAGGGCTCAAGCTTACTGTGAGGTTATAATGAAAAATCCAATTGAGGAAAGGGAACAAGCTGTAAAGGTAGCGGCCAACTCCCGCCAAGGTTGGGCGGTGTTCGAGCAGGTACTCTTTCACCGTAGGCTCAGTCTCGTAGTATGGGTCAATTGACCGGGCCTGAAGGTTGGACGCCGCAGATTGGAGAAGGGCAGACGGTTCGGTCTTAGACCGCCCATCAACGTCGATACCGACGGCCTTCGCGAGGCCACGGCTGACCTTGTTACCTGCCATCACTTGATCCGGGTATTAAGAGTCTTATCGGCGAAGCGAACGTGTCAGGTGTTGCGAGAGACTTGTCGAGTCTGAGGGTTGGTGCTCCTAGGTTTTATACTACCTAAATTAAGGATCGATTGCCGGTGTTCTCCCTGAGTTCATACCATCGACCAGTTCCCTTCCAAATTTCCGACGCGGACATCGTCTTTATTATACATCTCCCCAACACAAAAGACCTCACCAATGATGGGATGCCCCAAGGCCAGACTGATGCCCATTGGCGTGCCCAGAGCTGCAGCCATGGCGCTGGACAAGACAAGCGAAGGTTAAGCCTGCAACCAAGAAGTTAAGACTCGTTGCCCAGACCCATGATGCTGGGATGGCTCTATACAGTCGAAGAAATGTGAACAACCTCCGGGACCGCTCCAGGGTTCTGGATCGCCCGATGCTCTGGGTCCAGCCGCATGCATGCATCCATTTCCGCGGGCGTGATGCAGCGTGGTGTCTTACCGTCGCAGCCACCTAGCTCGTTTCCAGGCTGGTGGGATGACGGCTAAAGAATTGCTTTTCTTCCTGTGGTAGTCGTGATGCTATACTACTGTATGTACATCTCTATGCAACGCAGTAGGTATCCACGTTGATATGCACACTAACGGTGCCAAGTGACGGATGTCTCCCATGGTGGGAGTAGGGTCCTGGTACGGTCGAGATGATGGTGTGATGCCAAGTATCACGACATCGGTGCCAAAATGACGACGATCCACCCCACGCTCGTATCTCCCTACCAGATTTCCCAACCATGAGATCGCCTCTGGTCAGCACCTCGAGTCCCGGTGGGATGGTAAAGGTGCCTTTTCGTCAATGGCTGCTCCTTTGAGAGGCCTAGACTTTTTTTTTCAGCCATCTACGCAGAAAACACGTTTCCGGGGACTTTATTAGATCCCCGAGTCAAACATGTCATGAGCCCTCTAATGGCGCAAATATATCAGCTTGTTCGGTTCAGCTTTGCAAAGCCACCAGTCAGATTTCCTTTTCCATCTTGCGCTCTGCCTGAATTTAGCTTTTGCACAGCAAGCTAAAGTAGGATTGTGCGGAGGGCTCGGTATCTCCCGTACTAAGACATAATGAACGGATCTGATCTCCAAGGTGACCTACTACTGCACATAGGCGCCCAGACAATTAAGCGTATTTGCCGGCCGTAGATGCATTTAGATGGTGATGGGTATGCTGGGTTGGTGACTTAACTTTCTGAACGGCAAGAGCGAGGATTAGCTAGGTTAGAGTATGGCCTAGAACGAGTTACAACCCAAGCAGCCCGGTGATGAAAGTGGCTATAATAAGCCTTGCCGAGCGTCTCAAGCCTTGGCCCTCATGTTCTTGCCACCGGCGCAATCTAACACCATCAATTTTCGGTGGAAGCAGAGTAGTGAATCAATTAACAAATAGCTATGATATCATTCGGAGTGTGATTATTCGTTGCGATTTTCTCTAGACTTTAGAATTCCCTACAGTATGTTGCTCCCATGTAGGTATTTCTATTGATCAGTAGCTCCCTTGTTAGCTCATAGGGACTAATCTCACGCAACCCAAGCCGCCTCCTACAAATCACACAGAACCAACTGATCACAACCTAGTCAGATTAGTTCTTCTTGATAGCTTGGATTCTTTTTACATAATTAAGCGCGTGGGGTGAAATACAAGATACAAGGCATAAGGAAAGTCAGAGGTGACTGTTAGTCTGTAGCTAATCAGCCGCGAAAGGGGCCTTACGTCAAAAATACATAGTAGTCTAATGAGCTCTGAGAAGCTGTTTCCGTCGCTGTATTAAGCACTCTATTACAAAGAAAATCGCCACATGTTGTTCCTATTTACACTATTGTTTTATACAATTGAATTTCAAAGGAGGCCGAGGTTTCAAAATTATACGTAAATGAAGGAAAGCAATCCCATGGGCCTGCACGGTAGGTACCTAGGTAGACATACCTGAAGCGGCATTTATGGCTGGTATTTCTTATTGGTTGCGGAGTCACCGAGTTCTAGGCCGCTCTGCTGGGCTGTAATAGATTTTGTAGAGGCTTCTGAATGCTTCATCGATCATAACCCAACATGAGATGCTTGGAATACCCGGCATTTGTCTCTCCGCGGAGTCAGCTATGAGGCGTTCCCTTCGATAGTTCTAATCTAGAAATATGTCGTACAGACAGCGCCTCGTCATCAGGGCTGGCCTTCCGTGTCCCCAAGACGTCCACTGATTCCGTAGCTGTAATGCAAGAGCTCTAAGTCTAATTAGGTACGGTATGCATGACTCCCTTCACCCTTCGTCGGGACCACAAGTTCCATGAGATAGGATTAACCTGCTAAAGGTTTTTTATTTTTATTTTTTTTATCAATTTATTGATACTCATGTTCGGATTTATATTACAGTTTATAATGACACATTTAATCATCCCACCTAATAATGTGGCCCTCAATCCCGGAGGTGTCAACCTATGCTGATACCCACCAAGGCCTTGTGGTACGAGAATTTCGACATCTGACATAGAGGCCTTTGTGGTTAAGCATTTGTTAGCAGGCTTGTGGAATTTAACTTTTCCCCATACCATTATGAGCAAGTAGTCAATAAGGGCAACCGACGCTTGGCTTATGTCCCATGAGTACTCAAACTTAGTATTTCCGTCGAGTTGAGCGTCATTAAGAACGTGTCAGCACCACTCGTACGAGCATTAGAAGGACTTTACAAAAATGAGCCTGCTGGTCCATGGCACATCATATTAGGGCTGTCAGTGGGCGGGGGTCGCAGATGAACTGGCTCCTATTGACTTAGGCTTCGAGTCACACAGGTTGTAGAATGTAACTAGCACACTCGCAATCTACAAACATCAGAACAGCGCTATATTTAGAAAATTCAGCCCCGAGGCAAGATGCATTTCCTCAAACAAAGGAATAAGGTCCGTGAAAGATAAGCACCTCGATCGGCCATATACATCGCTTTTAGTATTGTAGTGCGGGTCTACCTCAGCCGATGACGGCTACCTTCGCTCAAGGGTCGAAGGACAAAACAATTAGGTTATTAACACGCAAAGAGGCGTATTCGGCTCACTAGATTCATGGTGTGGTTGGTTTTTATGAGCCTCTATACTCTCTTTAGAATTACTAGAGTAGGGTACGCCAGAGAAGGCTCAACTTAAGCTTGTAGTTATTATTGATCGCTTAGAGTTATTATTAGGGCATACAAGAACGATATTTTTTAAACAGTCGCATGTTCTCCTTCGGTGAAGCGCCTAATAATGGAATAAGCAAATTACGTCATATATCGTTTCTATTAGTTAATATGAATTATGTAACAAGGGCTTGGAATCAAGGGCTGGAAATAATCTTCAAATTGTAATAATCATCTATGGCGTCAAGGGGGCCATGAAGGTCTTGTCCCCCTTTCCAGCCAGTGGGAGACCTTCGCGAATAGTTGCCGACCGGAATCGCCGACCCGTTAGGTCTCGACTAGGTCATATGTTTGATCAGGCAAACGCAAGTAGAAGCCTTAACGCGGTCTCCCGTTCATATGATTATATACGTGATATCGGATCCAGTCCATTGGGTCTGTGTGACAATTACAAGCCGTCAAAAAACGGTCATGACCACCAGGAGGACGAAGAACTCCCAGTCTTATACTAAAGTCAACCCAGAATGGATTTGTCGAACTAGTGCTAGATATTAATCTCTCATCGGGAATGCTGTCAGCCATGCTGTTGAATCAGCATGTAGTCAACCAATGCGAATCACCCACTCTACCATTATTTGGGGAAAACGTCTTATTAGTTGTGGTTGATTAGAGCGCCAATTGGGATTTGGGTCTGCCGACGGCCAGATAACGTCGTAAATTGGCCCAGAGAAGGAATAGAGATCATTGCTTTATGACGAATGGGTATATATGCTTCTCTGTCATCGCATTTACACTTTGCGTTTGCGCGATCCTGCAAGTCTTCTATTGGCTTGTGCTAATATAGCTAATTAGTAATGGTCGTGGAACTAGCCTTCTTTCTGCGATGGCTATAATTTACGTCTTGTTATTCTACTGACAATTCGTAAATGGAGTTTCATCACACCATAAGCGGATGATGCAACGCCAGAAGAGCCCAGTTCCATTGAAGTGCTGAGCTAACCTACGATACATGCCTCACAACGTGCACGCTATGTCGGGTGCGGAATTTTCCACTACAATTTTCCGCTTCACCAACGTATAGGTGGTTCTCGCTCTTATCAGACGGGCATATCGTGATATATCGAGAAACCTCACGGGAAAAGGCCCAGATACTGTTACACGGCAAGGACTACCTAGACCCGCCAAGGCCTGTCAAGGCCTGTCAAGGCCTGTCAAGACCTGTTAAGCCCATATGTCTCAGCCTCGACCAGGCTATTGGTCGGCGACTATCACTGCCTCTGCAATGAAGCCTAGAATCGGAGCCCAACAGAAGAGGGGTAATAGAAATTGCAACCAAAGACCTGTATATAAATAGAGGGCAAGAAGCGAGGGTACATTGGGATCAAAAAAAGGAAACATAGACTCCTTTAGACCCAAAGAGAATTATTGGTTGAATATGAACGCTTGTTCCAAGCCCTTAAGATCAAGCCCTTGTCACAGGTACCCCGTACCGCAGAGGCAGAAGCCCGAGATATATACACTGGTATTGCAAAAATTCGCTAATATAGGTAGAACTTCCTCATGCGCAATAGAAATTGTCAATACTGGAACTATCAACTGGTAGAACTGTAACATGCTAGAAAAATCTTCGATATTAATATGCTTGATCATCACTAAACCTTAATTATACACCTGACCCTTCTTTCACCCTTCTGGAACTTTTCGTGCGAAGAGTCAGGTGCCAATTAAATGCAAGCTAATAAGTCAACATTGGCCCCCATCATATTGTACGACTACCGGTGCTGTGATGGTCGAGGCGTCGACATGAACAAGATCGTGACTCATCGCCCGCTTTCGTCTCGAACTAGTGAAATCTTGAACATGTCGTCTAGGTGCGTATCGGCATTGTCTAGAACAAGTTCGCAGCCGAATCTAGGGCAAAAAATCATAAACAGATGTCCCGCGAGTCGTGTTCTGGTTTATTAGCCGTATTCCGATCTGGGTCATTAGTAGACCTGAGAACCGGGGCGTGAGCTAGCGTCGGTGTTTTTCCTCCAAAGCTTAGATTTCAGCGCCCGTCAATTCACTCAGTTCCCTTAGAAGAGAATATTTATCTTATGTTGGCTTTTGATGACCGCTTTCAAGGGAGGATCTGCTGGTAATTTCATCAAGTAGGTAGTTGATATACCTACTTCCCCCATTCAATGGTTACGTACCCTGGTCCTATCGACATGTCCTTCTTCTTGTAATATGGGTTCGTGACTATGTTACGGAACGAGGGAGGTTTTGAGTAAGTAATGTATAGCACGTGAGCGAGCCGTAGACGCATTGAAATCGTAAGCCACAAAGTTCATGCTTTGCAATGGTGGCTACTGGGTAGTACGCTAGGCCACGATTGAGTCTAATCGTCCAGGGTCAGCAATTCAAAATCTTGAGTAACTTGAAGCATGCCTAGTGGTCCAGTGCTGATATACCGCATTGTGATTGTATTCGGTGTTTTTAATTGGTAGGCATTCGATTCTTCTCAGGGAACATATAGGTCATGATGGCAGCAGTGCGCCTTTAGACGATACGGTGAGATCTTGTAACCGAAGGGGTACGGTGGGAAGGACTCTACATGAATGGCTTTCACGGAGATTCGAGGAGTAAAAGCCGAAGGAACACGCACGTCCGGTTAGACCCTCGGTAATGTGACTAGACTAGGCACGGAGCACGCTAACGGCGGATAAAAAAGAGAACCAGGGAACCGGAAACGTGATGCTAGAAGCCTGAGAGCTCTGCGATATTGTTAAGCAGTTAGTACCCAGTAACTACAGTAAGGCTACAGTTCCAACCCTAGTAATATTTGCATCATGCCTATGCACCCGAGACATGCAGCACGGGTAAGCAGGTCTTGTCCGTTTTGCTGGGTCAGCTTCGAGACTACATAGTACTGTACTACCTAGGTATGCAGAAGTGGGTTTAAATGCTACGTTATTATTCCTATTCTTCTCACCTACACAGTTGGTTTATCCATATACACTGCTTATATTATTGTATCTTGAACCATATATTGCAGCTCAGGCCAACCTGTATTTCTCAATGCTGTAGTTATGATACTAAAGAATGATATATATCTATCTATTGTAGTTAGTTATGCATAATGGGGGGGGGAGTTCCAATATACATAAGCTCTCTCTAAGACTTCCTCTCGACATCTTCGTCCCACTCAATAATATCTCATACGTTGACCCCCACATCCCAAGGTAGAAATCGAACCGTTGTGGAGTGGTGTCGGTAAAGGAATCCTTGACATGCACGCATGCGAACCCCACCTCAAATTTTCATCGCTCGTCAAGCTTGCTCCTTGCTCAGTATGCCCCTCTTCACTGGACTGTCGCTTGCTTTATACTAAGGAGAGAACAAACAAACTGTAACGCGATATGGTACAGGACTGAGATATTTAGATTTTGTACTAACTACGACAGACACATTTTCCGTATCACTAGCACATTATAGTATATTACGTCACGGGTCATTGATCAACAAGGCTATTCGTTCTCGCTGTATTGTGTAAATGCCGAAGCGCGAAGCTCGGGTTTTCTATACTGTAGATTCGCACAATACTCTTGGCAATTTCGGTTCATTAGTGTAACTACTTACTTAGCCCTACCAAGCGGTATCCGGGTTGGGCTGCAACAGCGCGGTAAGCTCCGGCCCCCTTTGATGCCGTATGGTATTGTATATCTGTTTCAAGGGAAAATTGAAACCGATGCCAACCGCGGCTGGACGCCTGCTGACTCCTTTGCAGGAGCTCTTGCGATGTAGGATACCTAGTGTGCAGTACATTACAGTAGGTACACCGCTCAACTGTTAAATCGGTAGCGGGACATGGAGCGCCGGTCCCGCATGCCAGTCTGCCGTAGCTCACGAAGCCAGATAAAGGGTGTCGATCCGATTAGCCATGCAACTGTGATCCAGCGCTGCACTCCACATCCCGGTGGGAACCATTATCTCCGGCCGACTTAGCCGCGACCTTCCGAACGGGGACAGCTACCTTGATGAGCATCATGAATGGTCGGAACGCCGTATGACTGCACCCATCTACCCGGGTTGGGGAGTGTGGGTAATGTTAGCCGGTTCACGGCCAACTGGTCCTTGACAAGCTTTTTACTAATCAGAATGTCAGGCACCCACAGGAGCCCTGTACTTATAGGGTTTCAAAGATGTAGGTTCTGCCCAACAGATCTCCCTCTCCCCGGGCCTCGCGACGACACCAGTTCTCCATAGCTCCCGCGCCAAGCGTCTTTGGCATCGAACCAGCTTCACAGGACCTATTACTCCCTCCCCGGAGTAATCGGGAAGTCTGCGTGTTTTTACAGTATACCGAAAGTCTCAGTGGGGGCTCTCGAGGGCATCGAGAGTGATTGATATCCCAATGGCCGAGTCAGGAGTTCCAGAAAGGGCGGGCCGGGTTGAGAGCAGCGAGAAGAAGCCCATAGAGACACATGATCACGCGGCGAGGAAGACGTCACTCACAGCAGAAGAGACTGCGAGTCGCAGCAGTGATTCCAGCTCAATTGGCCGCGCTTCGGAAGACAGTATTGCCATAGAGCCCTTGGACCATGCCATATCACCAGCCCTACAGGAAGTGATACAAATCCAGACCGCAACAAGCATAGGCAGTTCAGTGCAACGGCCACCGGAGTTTGAGGTCGATTTCGGAGACGATGACAACCCGAGGGAATGGCCCGCATTGTATCGCGCCTGGGTTACCTTTGCCATCAGTTATTCTACGTGGATAGTCGTACTGTATAGTACAACATATACATCATCTATACCTGGCTTGGTCGAGGAATTCAATGTACAAAGCGAGACCGTTGCGACGCTTGGTGTCACCACATACCTTTTGGGACTGGGGTTTGGGTCTCTCGTTTGGGCACCGGTCAGCGAGTTGTACGGGCGCAGACCCGTGTATATTGTCTGCATGATCATATTCACACTATTGATTCTACCATCGTGTCTCGCAACCTCGCTGACCGAGATCCTCGTTGTCCGGTTTTTCGGGTACGTCAGGTCGCTCGCCATCCTGCTCTGGAATATCTACTAATACCTGGTTACTACTAGTGCTCTATTCGGTGCCGCCTTAATCGTGAACAGTGCCGGAACGGTTGTCGACATTTCAACCGAGGAGACCCGAGCGTTGGTCTTGTCATTGTGGTCTATTGCGCCACTTAACGGCCCTGTTACCGGCCCCGTCATTGGTGGCTTCGTTTACCAGTATCTCGGCTGGCGATGGGACAACTGGCTTATTCTCATTCTTGCAGGCGTTGCTACGGTTTTTGTATGTTTTACGAAGGAAACATACGCCCCGACGATTCTGAAGGCCAAAGCAGCACGCATGCGCAAAGAGACGAACGATGAAAGGTGGTGGACTCGTTATGACCTGAACATCGCGCCGCTTGAAATCGTCAAACTAAACCTCACTCGGCCCTTTGTCCTTTTCTTCACCGAGCCCATCCTGTGGTTTTTCAACCTTTGGTGGGTGTTTTCTCTACTGGATGTGTTGCAGAACGCCGTCGACTAACATTTTGCTAGGATCTCGATCGTATATGGAATTCTCTACTTGTGCTTCGTAGCATATCCCATTATCTTCACGGAGCACCGCGGCTGGGGACCGGGCCTCACGGGTCTATCCTTTGTGGGGATTGGGATCGGCACGACGATAGGGATCCTAGGCGAGCCCATCTGGCGTCGGGTTATTAATTCACAACCCAAGGACCCAGCAACAGGCCGCGTACCTCCGGAGGCCACCGCACGTATTCTCTGCATTGGCTCCATCCTAACTCCCATAGGCCAGCTCATCTTCGCTTGGACCTCCCTGCCCCCAACACACTGGGCTGTCCCCATCGCGTTCGGAATTCCCTTTGGACTTGGCAATAGTTTTAGCTTCATTTACGGATCTAACTACCTCGCGGGCGCTTATGGTATCTATGCTGCCTCGGCTCTGGCCGGCAATGCCGTGACGCGTAGTCTGCTAGGTGGGCTTCTTCCGCTCGCTGGTCCTAAGCTATATGCAACCCTCACGCCGCCGTGGGCCGGTACCTTCCTTGGATTACTTGAAGTTGCACTAATTCCGATCCCATTTGTATTCTGTGAGTAATTCTCGGATTCATTTTCTTTTTGTTTTGGCAAATTTCGAAGCACGGGGTTTCCTTTTGGGGCCAGGATCGTGTCTAGAAGCTACTAAAACCCTCATAAATCACATCCCAAATAACGATAACTGACCCGGAGTCTTTGTAGGGCGGTATGGGGCCAAAATACGCGCAAAGAGCCCAGCTATCCGAAATATTCGAGAGGATCAAGAGAAAATCGAGCGCAGAGCGGCCAGGGCCCAGAGACGAAAGGAGAGGATGCAGCAGAAAAGTGCCGTCGACACTGTGTTAGAACCTGCAACGAAGGAGGGAAGTGTCTAAACCTGTTTCAAAAATGATCGAGGGAAGGATTTTCGTCGTGAGAAGCATCAAAAGTCTACCAAGTTTTAATCTCAAAGCATAATGGACAGAAGGGTTGTTGCATGATTGGAGTTGGATATGGATTGGATGTTACACTAGGGAGGTTATAAATCAGTCTCACGGTCAAAACCATCGTACATAAACATACCCGTTATAATTAATATATGGATACCCTATAACAATAAAAAATTACGAACATTGCTTACCAGTAGAAGCATAGTTGCGCATATCTCTTCTAACCGTCTAACGATGGACATTGTCGAGAAGATTCGTACCAGTTCCTGTAGTTAGCTAGCACTTAGTGCCTTATTAGTCGTGTTAAAGTGGCCTGTTAATGCTACATGTCTTAACACTGCCCGGGCCATTGACTATTTTAGCACTGGTCTGCGGATTTCCGAATATTGTATCACTCAGCAAATTTGTCTTCTCCCCTTCCCAGTCGGACCACTCAGTATTTGTACCATCATCGGCTTCAAATCTTGGATATGCAAAATCTCGACCCTGTTTGGATGTTTGGTAAAAGTATGGGAATTCTCCTACTTTCTATTGTTGCCATCTGAGGAGCCATAAGCTCCTTAATCAACGACACGATCAGGTTGCCTCTTCTATTCGAGTGCTTCGAAGAATTTTCACATTAAGCTAATAACCTTCTTTGGAGCCACGGGGGCAATGAAGGCCTTAACCCCATTTTTAGTCTATGTGAGAGATCTACGGCTTATATGCCCGAATGGCCTCACTTCGCTTTGCCTTGTTCAGTCTCATATAGCTATCTCGCTTTCGTGTAGCTATCTCGAGAGGCTTTAGGAAACCAGGAGAATAAAAGGAAGCTGAAAGCCGAACGCCCCAAATGACTATATTCATGACTTCGTCTCAGAGTGCCTGACACTCAGATTAGGAATATACTTGTTGATTCGCGCGGATTACCGATCACATAGAGACAAAGAAGGTAAGTGAGCGCGGCGTAATAGAGTGAAATAAGCTCGCATGCGGTCGTCGTCAATTTTAAGGCGAATTTACGGAGCCGCTTCGCTATCTACGGCTCAAACAATATGTCAGGGCCTCGCAAGAGGGTTAACTATGGGGGAAGGTAAAGACTGTCGTTGTTGCACGAAGGGGCCTAACTCTGCTTCATAGTTAGTCCTTGGCTATATACACATACGTTCGTTGTCACAGGAGTAGTATTGTAGCACAATGTAGACGATAATGCCTCTAAACTTAGATTGCTTAGTCACCAGTATATTAACAAACAAACACTTATTGGTGCAATCGAGAAGGATCTCGGTAAATGTCACGCCAGACTATCATAGCATTAAGCATAATTGATTGATTGGTAGGCGTCATCCTCCTACTACTAAAAACAGACACTTTGGCAGGGATACTAAGGGCGGAACGGCCCGCATCCCATGACTAGCTGCCAAACCTGGTCTACGACAGGAATTAATGAAAACACATTGGGGAACCGAGCGCGGGACGGGCTATCCTGGAAGGGCACAACTCAGCGACAGCAAACACCGATTGAGGACGTCATCGACCATCTTTATTGACAGCGAGAAGGGCCTTTTACACCTGCGAAACGGCTAACCCTAAAAAGGCTAGGGTTGTGAGGCATCTAAGTATTGATGTCTAGTATCAGGACTCGTGTACTTGAGGTAGGGAAGAGACACTTGTTGTTCTGCGAAGGTCTCGAAAACTACCTTCGCGGGCTAATCTGGCCATGTACAGAAGTCCCTCTGCTGTGCAATCTTGGGTGTGTAACACCTGGGCCCGTGGTGGCCTTTGTTGATGTCCTGGAAAGGGGAAGGGGAAATGTATACTTTTACGGTTTCCCTTCTATAAACTCAGTAGCAAAACCCCGAGATCCCTTAGAAGCTATATAGCTCGCTGTCAATCGAATTCGTCGAGGAGTACCCCGAACCTTTCTTACTTGGTCTTCCGGAGCTCCAGAAGAAAGCCTATACTGGCCTGGTTTCCCGATCACCCTCTTCGTAATCAACGCCTTAACGGTTTAAGGAACTAAAGAAATATCGTGAAATACTCACCAATGCTCCCCTTCTTAATCATAGCTTATATCTCTAGCTAATAGTTCAAGTAAAGACGAGAGATTTCTCCTGTATCGTTTCGAACTCGAAAGAACTCTTGGTGGCTGGTCTCAGACTGCCGACGTGAAACTATCTGCTCTTCTCCACTCCATATCGAATTTATGGTACGTTTAACAACCCTACGCAAACCATACACTTAAGTGGATTAACTCAAGGGACATATTGATATACACCAATAATTCCTATTTCAAATAACAGACTTCCCGTACTTAGCATGTCAATTTTTTGTGGAAGCTCTTGTAATCGAGCCACTGGGGGTAGATAATAATTAGTCCATTCTTTTAAAGCTCCTTTCCGCTCGATAGTAGGTGGTACGATTTATTAAACTGTTAAAGAGGCTTAATTAGCCCGTTGAAAACGTGCCGGCGATATGAGCCGGCTATCCAATCAAAAACAACGAACCAATTGAATTTCTTCCATTCGTTGCATTGGCATATCTATACGATCTTCACGGTTAACTCGCCTGGCTGTAAAAGTGTGGATAAGGGGTGGACGGTGGCATAGGACATGGATATGCTAAACGGAAGCCTGTTCCAGTCTATAGGTTGTCGTTGGGGCGTCGAATGCACGTCGTCGACAAACCAGTAAATCGCCGAGAACAAGGGTGTTGTTATCTACATCTTCGAACGCCGACAGATGGGGCCGACCCCTGAGCAAGCCGCTGCCGACATAGGCACCTTGTCGAAACTCATCGTTAGAACTGGCTAAAATGACGGCCGGATCTTGCCGCCTTTCTTCAACTTCGCTAGTTTTCGAAACGAACTAGGGAGCGTCCAAGAAATATGTGTGAGAAGCGAGACATTGGCTTAACCGCATGTGAATTAGATGGTTGTGATCTAGGAGGGACATTGTTATCATTCTCTTGTTTTAGAGCTTCTATCTAGCGTTGGTAACCCTAGAGGAACTTTCTGAGAGCCAATAAAAACTAAGAGAACCTATATGCACGCAATTTTCCGCTAATTAGATCAGTAGCCCAATGCTTGAGGACCTGGTCGTTCCGCTATTTTGTGGCACCTTACTATTCCAATAGATGTACGCCGATAGATCCCCCGTATCGGCGGCTTTCAGCTGTTAATCACTTGGTCTTCCAGACAGAAATCGCTTCATAAGATGACTGAGAGCGCCTCGGCTCAAGGATTACCCTCTCAACACTATGCGTTGTCAATTATCTTTCAAGTAGGTCACGATGAAAATATCGAGTAGGGGAGGCATAGGAATTCACATCTGCACTCTGTTTGGGCTGTTTCATTACTTGCTCAATGAGACAGACAGAAATATCATTCTGCCCCTTAGTGAAACATATAAGGTCATAATTAACCACCGATGCCCCTTAACAAGGAGGATCCTGTGAAATGAACTGCTCCATTTTTTTTAAGAAAAGCCAAGTTGCGAAAAGAATAGAGAATCCTGTTGAAGTAACCGTGGTTCTTGATATCGCAACAATCTCCTGGCACGAGGCCTTAGCGACGATCTTCTCGTGTCCATGGATCTTGCAACCTCGTTTGGAGGTGTGTACACCATCCGGCTACTCGACCACATCCCCAGCGCCGGGGAAGGCTAGTGAGGGGTGTAGTTAGTATAGAAGTAGGGAATTAGCTACGGTCATCGTGACTTATATCATGCAAGTATCTGTACCTTGACATCGCCACATGACTGTCACAGGTGCTATCGGGGCCACAGAATGACTGAAAACTTCGCGGAGAGACAAAACAAACAAATAGGCAAGCATAAATTTGGCATCACGCAGGCATTGTCGCGTCGTCAGGAATGATGGTTGCCGGAGGTGGATCAAAGCGGCAAGTGGATTTTGGTGTTTCTTTGCGTGCGTTTGCTATGGTTGCAGTACACGAAGCGAAGACCCTTACCAGGAACAATGACTTAAAAGGCGATCTTATAACGGGGTGATACACTGGAGCTCAGTGTTCTCGTTGTATGTGCTAAGTCGTGGGCGGATGTATTCCAAGGAGGAAGTGAAAGATGCAGGGGCCAAGCTCCGGCGCGAGGGCCAAGGAAAAGCTCCATACTACAGCACCAAGAATAGCCTATAGATATCCTAGGGTGCATCTACTACCTACGTGGTATGATTATTTTATTATCATTACACCTTGCGAGGGGCGGATGACCTTTGAGATTTCTGGGGTTGTGCTTTGTGGCAAATACACCCCTTGCCCTATCCCTCAAGGAAGTGATCGACAGTATTTTTTGCCTCCTGTGGTATTAATGATCTCGCTGGGTTGCATCGCCATCGGGAATTTATTGTCAAAGGGTCTCATGTGGCAGTGCAGAGCCCTGCATGATTAAAACAGGGCACGCCCACTCACTCCGGCACAAGCCGTGTTACGGCATAGACGGGATGGGGTTCTTCGGAGCGCCGAACACGAGCTCTCTTGCATTGACGACCGGCCTCTCCGAACCCCTTCTCAGCTCACGGCGACGTGGACATGTCAGTAGAACTGACGGCCCCCGAACTACAGGAGCGCCGTGACCTTGTGGCTTGGCTCTCTTCGCGGGCCCGGAAGGAGTAGCACGGCACGGTTCAATCCCGGTCTGAATTCGCTGGGTCTTTCTTGATACATTAGAAGAATCATTTTGCTGATCGGCGAAACGTATGAATTGTGAAGCCATCGACACTCTGCTCGTGCGTTTGAGGGTGGCGTTTTTCGCCCGGACTAGTCGTATAACCAAGTTCCTAAAAATAAGAGATTTGCAAAACTGCATAGGAATGATAATTAATGATGAAAGATTACGTATGGATAGGGAACTCGGGGAACTTGCCGCTTCGAAGGACTCCTGGGAGAGAGAACAAGTTGGGAAAGCAACGTTGTGGTTGAAGGATCATCAATTTTGAGACCTGCATTGGTAAAGAAGCCGGAGTGTCCTTCTGTACTAACGGTTATCGAGCACCGCCACAAGCACTATTTGACTGGCTGGACAAGGGTTTGTTTTCCCCGGCAGGTCCTGGATCATTGACCGTGTGTTAAGTATGCTCATTTGACCAGCATGCTACAACGTCAGGGTTGCAATGTGAGGGTGGTTCTGGAATGAAGGGGGAAGTACATAACGTGCATAGGGAGTTGTCGCCAGCTACTGCCAAACCCAGAATATCTACTTACATGTGCGTGCAGTAGTCCAAGTAATAGGTGAGAGACAACGCTTACCGGGCCAATGGGCACATAATTCGCGATCCCCGAAAGACCAACGGGATGCGGGGCGGTGCTATTTGCAGCCGGCAGGCGCTAAATTGCAACGCAATGTTGCAAAAGTTGCTCGATCACGGGTAGGTTAGCCGTGTTTGGATAACAACGGCTGACCAAGCCCTGATAATCAATAGTGCTATGCACAGACGCAGCGTCGTGGCAAGGGTGCTCGAGACGGGCAAATTAGTAGAGATCGAAAATTATCGAACTCAAGGACCAGTTGGCTGGAACGGTCAAGAAGGTGTCTTGAGTCCCTGTCCCTGTCCCTGCATGCAACCCGCTACGTGTTTTTCGTCCAATGAATATGCAATGGTAATAAACAAATTTAGATGGCGTTCCTACACTAGATACTAGGCTGAAATGATGATGTATCTATATCGGTCTTCAGCACATATAATAGGTCAGGGTCGATGGACGAAAATGGTAGGATTGTATGTACTGGAAATGGCAATTATTTCCGGGACAATTCGAATTGGCGACTAGACGAGGGACAAGGAGGCTCACCGACGTTTACTTAGACTAGCTCTGACGGTTGAAGGTGGAGGGCTGTGGTTGGAGTGGGTAAAATCCTTCTGGTAGGTTATCATCACCAACTGCTACGAATCTTGCGTGTCAATGAGCCTCGAATTGCCCACGTGGGAGCGGTTGTCATTCGAGCGGCTAAGTGTTGTGGGAGGTGGGTTGACGATGACCACCGCACAACATGCAAAAAATACTACCGAGCTGACAAAATCTGTGGCTGAACAAAGACGTTATAGTCTCGGTAGATACCGGTCCACTACGACTACTACGCGAGATGCGATCAAGATCCCCTTGATAAAAAGCTTGGCATGCGGACTTGAGGGATACAGCGTACCAGCGCTTGTTCTCGCTAACGAGCGATTACAGTAAGTGGAACAACCGAAGGCTGATTCGTTGATAATTAAATCCCAAAGGTTTTCTGGCGGTGAGGAACCGATCTTCAGTGGTCGACGTCTGCCTGTAATGGGTCCGGTATAATGCTTTGCAGGCTTGTGATGATAGGGACGGAACTTCCGGCACAAATGCACATCGACGGCAACGTCAAGTTTCAGATTAAGCCTGACCTGTAAAATGCAAACGTTGCGCTGCACCTGGTCACACTATGCAGCAGTTTCACCCCAGACGTCATGTAGCTTCAATGCTATTGGATAGGCAGTTTGTCTCGAGCAGAGACAAGGTCATGCGAAGTACCATGCTCACTTGCCACGTAGACATTTGCCCACAGAAGCCATTGTTATCGTAAGATATTCAAGCATGCCGTTGTACGCATCAGCCCCCAACGCGCCGTGCAGCCATGCCGAGTATCGTGACGGCTGTGAGGTCAGGGGGAGCGGCCACTCAGTACCCGGGTGGTAATCCGCAACACTGCATGGAAGACACCTCCGGCGACGTGTGTAGGGACCAGCATGGGATGCACGCTTTGTCGTCCTCAATCGAGACGACACAAAGTGTAGTCATGGGAAGGAGACGTTGGAAACGTTCGAATCTGCTATGGGGACATCGTCCTTTGACTCTGACTCGGCCCGCGATATCCCAAATTGTCTGGATATTGTCCAAACCCCGAGCTTGCAGCCCCCGTCGCCAGTTCCATCCGGGGTTTCATGTCGTCTATGACACATGATAGCGTAGAAAAGAGCCTCTGGCCTGCACCGATGTACGACTGAGGAGAGCGATTACCGGGCTGCATGAGCGCCGAGTTGGCCAGGCAGATGCCAAGTGAACTCTAATAATGTGTGTGGCAAATACCAAGGAGAGCGTGCGGCTGCGCTAGGTGAAGATGTATTAGCTTGTTAGCAAGGTCCAAGGTAGTGTGGACACGATCCGGCTAGAGCAGCGCAGATGTCCTTGACCACCACGGTGCAAACTTAGACTTGCTTGACTATAATGCTGAATCACTCAGGAAGTCGTCAGGTAGGACACTGTAACTGGTTCCAAGACTAAAGCCGCACTGCAGACTTGGTCTCCAGTTGTTGTACGCAGTAGCAGCTTTCTGGTTGCAAACTCTAATATCTAAGGTCATCGTTGAAGAACCCGTGGCCCGATGATGTGGTAGTTCAAGTTGAGCCCAGTCAGCCCAACCCCACTGCTAACTTACCCAAGCAGCGACTGGTCGGCAGGAGGCAGAGACCCCAGATTAGAAACATGTCCGGGGGGTTCGTGAGCGGCCGAAGTCATGATGGGGGAAGTATGACGTCAAGGGGATGACGGTTTGGGATGTTTTGTTTATCTGTGCGCGTGGGTGCGTGATTTCGCCTGCTCTGCTGGGTGTGACTGGAGAGACTGGAGAGACTGGAGAGACTGGAGAGACTGGAGACTGGAGAGACTGGGGAGAGGGAGACGTGCGGATCGGCGAACAGCACACGCGCTCGCTGGCTGACGGGAGCGGGAAGTGCTGCCAGTATGATCCCGGTCAGTTATCGCGCGACGAGCCGGCAATGCAACCGAAAGAGGACTGATGTTATGTGATGCGGACTGGGGACGGGTAACGGGGGACTGGGTAGGCGCTGGTGTTTGCCGGGCAGCAGGGAGGTCAGCGAGGTCAGCGAGGCGACAAGAGCGGAGGGAAGACGACGAGACGCGCGAAGCATGCGAAGTGCAATTCCGGATGGATGTAATGTGTGTAATGGGTAATGTGTTCACCAATCGAGCACGGCCAACGACAATTGGGCAAAAATGGGCTATTGTAGCTACATAGCAGACATAGTAGCGGGCGGGTCGCGCCGCCGTAGATACTGGGTAGGAAGGTCGATGCGATTAGTCCATCGTGAAATAAAATCCAATTTGAGGAGACGCGATGGGACACACGCAAGCGTACCTACGTGTAAGTAATGTACACGTTATGGTTAATCGGGAGGTATATCCCGAAGGGGCGTGGGCGTGAGCCTGGGCAGGACCGGGGCGTCAGTACCTATTATTAGCACGGCAGTCTAAGCTGAAAACACATGGGCTGGAGAGCAGTGGCGCACGGAAGCCTTCTTTGACACGGCTCCACAGTGTCAGATCCGCTCTGTACATACCGTATACCAACTCGAGCATTTGCTGCAACAGAGTCCGCTGACTCGAGCTTGTACAGCTACGATATAGTACAGTACGCCTCTCTATTCATCCTCATGATGCTTCTCCAGGGTTCGCCCCAGCTTTTCCTCTCCCTGTGCTTATGATAAGCTATAAGTCTGAACTTCTTTCAACTTCGATACGCAACTACGTCGGCAACTAATTTCACCATATAACAGAATAATCATACCCTGCCGCCTAGAGCCCCTCGAGTCTCGTTACTGCAGGTCTCACTACTACCCATGTTAGATGCATACGAATTTGCAGATTTCCTTGCTAACCACAGGAGATACACTATGAAAATAAAGGTTACTTCAAGAAGCCAAGGGCGCGGGAGCTAGCAACGACAACCCCATTTTAGCCCCTGAAATACATGCTATAACAATACCATCTGCCGACTATCCTAATCGAGTTCATTCATTTCACCTTTATTTATTTTTCTTCGTCCAGCTTACCTATGTTCTCCTTAAGTACCTACTTGGTTAGTTATCTAGATATCCCCCATGATCTCTTAGTGTCAGAGCTTGATCGAAAGGGGTTGTCAGAAACGAAGGAGCAGGATAGACATACCCACGTACAAGATCTCTTGGAAGCCAGAGCTTCATACCTCAAGAAAATCCCTCACGGTGAACCATGATATGGCTCGGTTTTGCACGATTTGATCTATTTGAACCCGCTGCAGTTCTTCCATTCGATATATCGTGTATGAGTTTGAATCTGCATAATATGTCCACTCATCGAATTTACGAAGTGATAAAGCTGCTGTAGAAGCTTTGTGATTCAGAGCAACGCCGAAAAGCCAATAGGAGCTTATACATTCAGTAGACGGCTAAACCCGACCTAGGAGCAGATAGAGACGAAGGTGACTCCGTTTGACCGAATATGGCATATACGATGAGTTAGATATTTCCGTTTGGCGCGGCCCTGACACCAGCCGATGAGGGTATTTATCTCATCAGTTTTAGACACGTCGTATCAAAGTAGTTAGTTTCGTCCCAGACTGGATTCTCGAAATACTCCGATCTTTACGATGGCCGCGATATCTACGGGTCATGATTCGGGTCTTTTCGAGTACAGCCCAGCCACCTCTTGTGACGGGAGCCGATAGAGGCGTTCGCTTGAACCTATTAGTGCTCACCACGTGCGCGAACATAACGCGGGCCTATTTTGGTGGGAGGCTTCATTTCAAGTTTGCTCAAGGTCTACCCTCCTCTTCGAGTATATATTTGCATTCTCAATGCCACAGTACGGACAGCAGTGCATACCTGATGCAGCATTGAGACGCGACATCATTCATCATGAAACTTCCCAAAATATCTACAATAAAGTTAATCACATGATCGAGGTACTTATAGAGGGCAAAGATCTACATTTCGAATCCGTAAAAGCCTCCATAGTTGTACTGTCCCTTCTTTGTGTTCACATGGCTTATACATGTGAATAAATTATTAGAGGCGTCCCAGATGCTAATCACCGGTGCAGTTATACTTTACTTGTACTCTAGCTTCCTCAGTGCGACACTTGTGGAAATGCAGAGCGGCGAATTAGGGGACGATTTAGGGAGTGATTTTTTCACACAGCTCGGCAAGATGTTGGCACTTCGGCACGGACTCTTTACTAGCTAGGTGGCTGGGAGCTGCTGTTGGGAATGTCGATGTTTTAAAAGGACTACTATATGCTTAGATTACCTCTGTGAGAATTCGTAAAATTTAAATATCAATACAACATTATACGGGAATATAGCAAGTAGAGTAAACCTGACTTCATATCTTGCTCGCTCGATGATCGGGATACTGAAAATATGCAACACAGGTGGCTTATCGTGAGGGTTGTTGAATTGGTGGGGGAGCAATGATACTTGCATGTTAACTACAAAATACCTCCTTACGTTATATATTTTACCACATCTCGACCGGACAATTCCTTGACTACTGGTTAGTGGGTAGGAAAGGCTCGGTGGTATATGATAGAGAATCATATACTCCTTGGCGCAAGAAATAGGATTGATGAGACGGTGATCAGCTACGGTGATATATGAGAAACATGTCAATAATACTCGTCTACTTCAAAAATTACCCAATTCTAGTAAGAGTAGAGTTGAAGGTTACATTGGTTCTGCAGCGCAGCTCATGTGCGCACCCCTACCTTAGAAATGCTTGAGAGAAATGAAGTGACTATCTGTGTGTCATGCACCGAACTCCTTGCATGGCTCTGCGGTTGTATAGAGCTGTGGTATACAGCTATCGTGGTGTTGTGGAGGTGCAGAATGGAGCTTTATAGGCCCTCTTAAGTTAAGGCATCCTGGTCTATCGCGAACAGAGTAAATAAACAAACCCTTGGCACATGTTCATGAAACGACATTACTCGCATATAACCGTGAGTCGCTGACAGGGTTATGTACTATGTAGTCTAACAGACCCCAAAAGGGTGATGGTGTAGGAGAGAGACCGAATATTGCGTGCCAGAATCATGGCGGATACTGGCCTACTTGTCATTTGAACATAATCAACACCATATAAGACTGGGGACGGTACGAACGAACCGAGGTAGGCAGGCGAGACGCTTTTACTAAAAGACGCACTTGCCACTGCATAGCTTGCTTGACTGGGTGCTGCCACTTTTTCTGTGCGCCACAAGACGAAGTAGGTGTAGGGATTTGAATCTGGGCAATGTGGGGCAATTGACTTTTCTGTGTCCAACAGCCACACCCCTCTCGATATCCCAACGCCCCCTCCTCGCCATCCCCCAGCGCAGCCACAGTGCGCACCCAGCCAATATGTACAGGCGAGAAGCCAGGATGTGGGGAGATACATCTGTAGGTGGGCGGGTACTTAGTCGGTATGGATTCTGTCTGCTGTATTATAGTGTGCCCACACGTATAGTACCTACATACTGTACTTGCCTACACTGCTCTGGAGTACGTACTTAGAACTCGGGACCTGATGCAATCTCTCAAGTGCTGGACCCCTGGCATACTACTTGTACATTGCATTCACATATCTCTACGCATAATAGGTAGAAACGGACCTCCTGGACTGCATAGTCCGGTAGGCAGGCATCCAGCTTCGTAGTAGCACCGTGAATGCTACGGTGGATGTAGGTGTGGGTAGACAGACTCGACCTCGTATGCCCTCACCAACTGCCCGCCTGCAGTCTGTTCTCTGTTTTGATTTTCCTCTATCTGCCCCCTGCGACGATCATGGAGATTAAATTACTTCAGGTTGCCTGAATACTACACCTTATGTATAATACCGCCGGGTAGGCCTTGCTATACCTCCCACGTATCATCTTCCGTAGAAACGGAGACGTCGACTAGTGTCGAAGCCGAGAAAGGTACCTCTACCTGCGCAGCCGTGTATCCACACGCCCATGCCCATGTCCACCATTTTAACCCTCTTCACCTGCTAGCGACGGTTATTACTATAATAATTCAACGGTCGGAGACTGGTACTGGCTTAGCCCCGGCCAGTCTGGTTTCTCTTTTCTACTTAGTAGGTGCTCTCGCTCGCTCTCAGATCCATCTGATCGCATTACATCGACTAGTATATCCGTCCGTCTGGGTATCAAATCGTCGGCCGCCTTTTCACTTTGTCTCTTTTCCCTTCTGTTTTCCTGCCGAACCTTATTACGCTCGTTTTCTGTCGTTGTCCAGCTTGCTGCGAGTCTTGCATGTATTAAACTCGATTCTACCGCTCTCCCTACTTAGTACGGCGCGCACCCCTCACCATTCGCTCTTATTCTGCTACCTTGTCCAATTTGCGCCGCGTCTTAACAGAAGAGTTGCAGCCAGCCATCAAGGGGGGGGGGGGGGGGGGGGGGGGGGGGGGGGGGGGGGGGGGGGGGGGGGGGGGGGGGGGGGGGGGGGGGGGGGC